>PVJS01006894.1:0-58096 GCA_004027185.1 Glis glis
CCAGCTCAGGAGGGCCCAGCTCAGGAGGGCCCAGCTCAGGAGGTCCAGCTCAGGAGGGCCCAGCTCAGGAGGTCCAGCTCAGGAGGTCCAGCTCAGGAGGGTCCAGCTCAGGAGGTCCAGCTCAGAAGGCTCAGCTAAAGAGGGCCCAGCTCAGGAGGGTTCAGCCCAGAAGGTTCAGCTCATGAGTGTCCAGCACAGGGGGTCCAGCTCAGACGGCCCTGTTTATGGTTTAAAGCCTACATTTGCCATCTTGACATTCTTAACAGGCTCATTTTTACTTCTGTATTTGGTGAATGAAGTTCCACGGCACCGATGAACTGCTGTCCCCACCACAGGATGGCCACCTGCTGCCTGCCCCTTGGTACCGCTCCCCATGCCAGAGGGGCCTGGGTGTGGGCTCAGAGACGGTCACTACCATCACCGCCCATGCCTAATGGTCCTTGTCATCCCTGAGACTTGGGAGTGCCCGTCCTTATCAATGCCCCTCTGCTGGTCAGCCACCTGGGGCTTGAGCCCACTGACAGCCAGGCCAGCTCCGCCACAGGGTCCTGACTAGACCTGGTCTCCTGGCTGGCCATGTGCTCCCTGGAGACATTAGTAGGAACAGCTCCATGAGCCCCGCAGAGCCCGTACTGGGCACAGGGTGGACACGAGCACGAGACTGCAAGCAAGAAGCAGGGGAAGTGACGCGCAGGCGCATTTGGGCTGACTTTCTGCTAGTTCTGAAAATTTCTTTGGAAGTTTACCCGAAGACCTAGGGATGAGCACTCGGGGGGGCTGAGTCTCTCTTAATCAAATGGGAGGCACCCTAAAGTTTGGCATACTTCCATGGACTGGGTCATCTCAGGGAGTAATGAGTTCTCCATCACGAGAGGTATGTAAGGTGGGGCATGAGCAACGCTGTGGCTAGAAATTGTCCAGGCAGCTGGAACTTGGGGCTTTGGGGTTTCCAGGCTGAAGTTTGAGCTATTCTGTTTGGAATGAACTCCCCATCTTCCTAAACGCAGAGGGCACCCAGACAAGGCCAGGCAGGACCCTGTCAAGCCCCCTGCAGCTCACTCGTAGCTGTTCTGACTATTTGGAGGAGCCAGCAGGGACAGATGGGAGAGGGACAAACCCGAGGGCCCTGACTTTGCCCCTGGTTGGATGAGCCTCTCCAAGCCTCAGTTTTCCAATCGACAGACTGGGTCCAGTCAACCACCAAATGTGTCCAGCTGTGTTCGTCCACATTTCCAGCACAGTGGGGGCCTCCATGGTGCTGCAGGGATGCCCATGGGTGGAGCAGAGAGGGAGGAAAGGAGTAGGCCCTCCGTAGGCACTACCCTCCTGGCTGACCCCGGGCGCAGGGGTCAGTGGACTGGAGAAAGAGGTGCAGAGCCCTACCCCGCCCCGCTGCACCTGCTCTGTGGAGCTGCGAGACAGCCACAGCCCCCTGCGATTGGAGGCACCTCGGGGGACAGGAGTGTGCTTCTGATAACACTGACAACCAATTCTTCCAGCATTCATTCAGTGCCTGCCGTGCACGGGCCTCGTGGGGACTGATGGGGAGATGGAGCAGGGTAGGACCCAGGCCACCTGGACATCCCCTCCTGTCCCAGCTCGGGCTGCACGAGGACCTGGGAACCTCCTCCTGGGCCTCTGGAAGCCCACACCTGCAAGAGCTTGGCCACGTTTGTGGCCGCAGAGCCAGGGCCAGAGCCACACGGGGACAAATGCCCAGCAGAGTGTCCATCTAACTCGCCCGCTCTACGGTTTTCATGAGGACTCTGCTTCTCGCAGAAGCATCGAGGTGGGAGGTGTGCCTCATTGCTTGGGCCCATTTTTCAGGGAAGGAAACAGGCTCAGCATTTTGCAGGGCCCGGTCAGGCTTCAAGCCTCGGTGGAGGCTGAAGAAGGCTGAGGTCACACTGTGCGCCCAGCCTCAGCAACCTGGAGAATCCCGCCCTGCACCAAGTGCCAGGATGTCACCCCTCATCATAAGGAGGTCCCGAAGAGGTTTGTGCAGAGGTTTCTTTGTGACTAGGCCCTGAACCAGACATCCCTGCATGTGCCCCAGCACGTCCCCCAGCCGTCACGCTCCTGTCCTCTCAGGCACACCTTCAAGTGGACGCTTGTCCAGCATCTCACAGTGTCCCGCCGCTGTGCTCTGCAAACCGCACTTGGCTGTCCCGCCGGGGCCGGCTGCGACCTCGAAAGCGAGAGAATCGCTCTATGGTTCTGCGTCCTACTTGAATCCTTGCAGAAGCAAAAACAACAATCAATTCTGAATAACAGCTTCATCTGAGCCAATTAAAAGAGGACTGATTTCGCTTTCAATTCGATTTGCGATGGCAGCACACTCTAGGAAACCGGTAACCGAATTATTTTTCACCGCAAACATTTTGGCATTTTACATCCTGGGTGGGGTGATCTTAAAAGCCGCTCATTGTTCGGCACTGTTTCTAAGCGACATGATAAACAGGCCGGGCCCCCAAATTGTTGGGAAGGGCCTGGTGCTGCTGTTCTCCTGCAGCAGCGGAGGGGTAGGCTGCGGATTAAGTCACAAATAATGAAGCGACTTGCATGACGCGTAAATCCCCGGCCCTGTCTGAGCCCTTTGGTTTAATGTTTAATCCAAGGAAAAGGAATAGGAGCCCTCTACACTGGGCAGTCTGGATTCTGCACAGGCAACACGGAAGCCTTTGGAGATGACCCTTGGATGAGCTGAGCCTGTGTTCCTAGCTATAAAATGAGGCTCGTATGGTCAACGTGGGCAGGATATGGACAGTCAGTGTGATGGGGTGGGAGTGGGGCTATGAGCATCGCCCAGTACCTGGTCCCCTTGCTCCCTTTCTGGACCTCAGTTTTCCCATCTGCAAAATGGGCACATCGATCACTCCCTGGCAGGGTTGTGAGACGCAGCTGCACAGCGTGCTCAGCCCAAAGCTCGGCCTGTGGCAGGTACACATCAGATGCCAGTTGCTGGGCCAACTCTGTTCTTTTTTATGATCCGTTATGTCTCCCCTCTCTGGGCCTCTCTGTGAAGTGGGAGGGGGCTGTTGGCCCAGGCAGGCCTCTGATCTCATTCTGAGGAGTCCAGCCTCCCTTCTGCAGGTCTCATGGAGAGTCCTGTTTGTTGAGATGCTGCAGTGAGCTACGAGCTGATCAAATGGGGGAGACGCCCGCCCACCAATATTTGAACAGCCGGCTTCGGCAGCCGGGCCTGCACGTGCAGCAGAAGATCCCCCGCAGCATGAGTGGGGCAGCTTCCAGAGCCCCCGCCTCTTGCTGCAGCTTCTCACCAACAGCCCCTGGGGGGTGCCCGCCTCAGTGGCCCCCACGCAGCCTGGGGGCCAGCATCCCTGCTCGGTGGGCACCCTGAAAGTGACTCTTGGGCTTGGAGTTCAGGGACGGGCCTTCCAGGCTTCTGAGTGGGAGAGATGGTCTACTCTGTCCCTCTGCTGCCTGACAGAGATGACGCGCTGTCCCCTTCTCTGGCCTTCCCATGCCCCTGCAGGCCTGTCTGCACTGGGGAGGGTGAGGCAGGGCCTGGCCAGCCCTGGGGACCTGTGGCTGGAGGTTCCAAAGAGCTGTGGAGATGAAACTGGGTGGTCAGGAAGACAGGCGGGAGGCGACTCCAGGGCTGGGGGTGGGCGAAGCCAGAGCAGGCCACTGGATGAGCAAGAGGGGAGGTTGAGGCAGGCAGCTCGTCCTGACCTGGCTGAGAGTTCTTGAGAGGGTGGGTTGGTCCCTGCCGTGGGAACCGTGGAGCGGAGGGAAGGGTCTGCAGGGGCCTAGTACCTGGTAGGCTCTGTGACCCCCATGGCTCATTCTGGCCCTGGGGGTGGAGCTGGCGGCACCCTAACCACATGGCCAGTCTAGGGCACTGGGGCCTCTCCCCCGTGGTGCCAGGGGTGTGGCTGGAATAATGAATGGCTGCTGATGGGGCTGGACCTGGGGACTGGGGCTGGCCATTCCCACTCTGCTACGGGGGCTGTGACATGAACACCCCTCTGGGGTTCTCCAAGGCCCCGCAGCCCTCCCGGGCGGATTCTTCGGCATTGAGGAGGGCCTTGTGAGGTGGACGGACTTGCTGGTGGGCCCAGCTGCAGACTCCTCGTTTCCAGCTTGTTCTGCCAACCTTACGTCGAGTCCAGAGAGGGGTGTGCATATCCTGTTTCCTTTTTCTCCACGGCTGCCAGGTAGCTCTGGGCATGTTTTGTGTTCAGTCCTAAGGGCAGGACGCCCTTACCTGGCTCTCTGTGCCAGTGTTCCCACTCCACCCTGCAGGGCTCCATTCCTTATCTCGACCATAATGATCCCATTGTACCCGAGGCTTTTACTGGGAGCAGCGACAAATCCTCTTGGCAGGAAAGAAATACATTTTTGGTCCCCAGGGCTTTCTTTTGGCCCTGAGTCTGTAGCTGACTCTGCTTCCCAGGACTTCAGAGGAGGCGCTGCGCCCTACCCCCCATCCTCTCATACCCTGCCCTTCCCAGGCAGCCGCAAATGTGTGGCCTATTTACACTTGGTGGGAGATGGGGGGGCTGGACCCAGGAACTTCAGGGGTTCCACCCAGACAAACTGGGCTTTGACTTCTGCCACCCCAAACCCTCCCCGCTGTGCCCACAGCCTTGGGTGCTCTCGGCAACCCCACAGGCCCCATGGGTGCGGACTCGCAGGAGAGATGTGTGTGCAGGGTGGCTCGGTGTCACACAGGAACCTCAGGTGGGAGATTCTTACCCAGCGCTTGGGAACCCAGTGACCTGTCTCCTCCTCTGTTCCTCAGTCCCGAGGACCATCCTGTCCATGGGAGCCGCACCCCACACCCATGGACTGTCCCTCAGCCCCCTGGGAAGCAGGGGCCGCACCCTTGGCCACGGAGGGCATGGTGGAGCATGCACAGGTGCCCGTGGTGTTCCGCACAGGGCCCTGGAGACGCAGTCTCCCCACCCTAGTCTGCGGGGTCCACCGTGGGCGATGGAGGTGGGGGCTGGGCTGGACCAAGGGCAGCAGCTGCCCATCCAGACTCAAGATGGTCTGTAGGCGCCGTATGTTTTGATCCGACGCCGTGCTGGAATATTTGAGCCCTGCCGACGGATGTGATATAAAAATACAGCTGGCTGCCAGTGCAGCGGGAAGGGCGCTTCCTCGCCAGCAAGTGCCACGGCAACGTGTGTCCCCGTCCCTCAGCCCCGCCCCCGGAGCCGGGGGCAGGAGCCAGAGATTAGAGCTGCTGCTACAAAGCGTCAGCCATGCTGCCTGCTCCCAGGAATATTCTCTTTTGAATCCCATGCTGAGCTGTACGAGAATATTTGGACTCTTCCCTCCCCACCCCCCTTTCTACAAACTCACCAACTGTATGTCTATGCATGGGTCGCACCAGCAGCAGGTCTGGCCCAACACAGAGGAACCCCGAGAAGGCCAGCCCTCACCCAGCACCCCTCACGCAGGACGAGCCTCCCCTACCCCGCTAAGGTTGCTTTGTTTCATTTTGCCTGGGAGGCCGAGAGAGCGCCCTGAGCGGGAAACAGGGTGTGCCAAAGACCTCTCTCTCCAGGCCCGGAGACACATCCCGTGTCACCTGCGAGGCTGGGTCTAGGTTCAGGGCCGCGGCTCTCTGCAGCTGGGCCTCGCTGGGTTTGTGTTTGTGCTGCCCCCACACACCAGAGTCCTGGGCCACACAGTCACCTCTGGGCCTCAGTTTCCTCAACCCAGACAGGGGCTGACAACAATCTGGCTTCATGAAGGGCATGAAGAGAGAAGGCCGGCCGAGGCCTGGTCCAGAAAGACGGGAACCAGCATGGAATGGAAGAACCTGCTGGCCCAGCTGTGGACGGGGAACAGAGCGCCGGGCTCCTCCTCCACGCACCAGAGAAGTCACCGCGGCTGATGATTCCTGGGCCCGCGTGCGGGAGCAGTGGAGGCTCCCAGAGCCCTCAGGGTGCATGCAAGCCCCTTGACTTCATCCAAGAACACACTCAGAGCCAGGCAACACGCCAGGGCCCTGGGCGGCAGGGTGAGAAGCAAGCCTGTCTCTGTTTACCCAGCTGAAGAATCGGCCCCCAGCAGCAAGCCTGCCAGCGGTGCACAGCTGTCCTCCGCACACACCGTGTTCAGCAGTCCCCGCAGCCTGGGGGTGTGGTGCCTGGGATTGGGGGGGAAAAAAACAAAAATAAAAACAGGAGCGGCTTTGGGCTTTGTTGACTTCTCCAGGAGCCAGCACCAGGCCCTGCTCCCCTGCTCTGTACTAATCCCCACAGCCCCAGCTCGGGCACTGTCGCTGCCCCTGCACCAGGGGCCCTGCGGCTCACAGGTGGCCAGCTCAGGGCTTGGCAGCCCTCACAGCCCCCACCGCCATGGCCCAGATGAAAACCTGAAACTGACTGCGCCCCCTGCCCCGCTACAAGTGGCAGCCCCCAGCCAAGACGGTCTCTGGCCCTGCCCGCAGCCTGGTACCCCGCACCCTTGAGCCTCCCGCACTAGCCCTGGAGGCTCCACCCCCAACCATAAGGTCAGCCTCGATTTCCTGAAACGTCCTCCCACCTTCCTACCTCTGGACCCTGCCTGGGGTCCCCCTCTCGGCCGTGGGACATTTCCCATTCCCTATAACCTCCTGAGAGCAGAAGGGATTGGTGGAGGCATGCTCTATAAATACTTGTTATTTTATGATTGAATTAAAGCCAGAAGACCTGAACCCCGTCTGGGTCTTATCGCAGCTGTGTGACCCCAGTCAGGTTTCATCACCTCTCTGAGCCCCATGATACGTGCTCCGAAAATGTTATTCCTCTCAAGGGAAGGGTGTCCTGGGTTGGATTAGGGGTTGTCAGTGCTGGGGGAGGGAACAGCAGTTTGGGGTCCATCCTGTAGACTTAGTAAGATGCAGGTTCTGAAGGGGAAATTCTGAGACCCCAGGCCTGGGGGTCTTTCCTGTAAGGATGGGGACGATTCCCTGGGCACCTCCATCTCCCCAGTGGTACAGCCATCCCTCCCCCAGGCAAGGTCACGCCAAGGGCCCCTGGTTCTGCTAGCAGGTCGGACTGCAGACTGATGGCCCGCAGGGCCTGGGAAGCTTTCAGTGACCCCTTCATGTGCCCAGGCCTGTGGGGGAGGGGTCAGGGATGTTCTGATCTGCCCCAGCTAGCCATTTCCAGCACCCCTCCTCACCAACCCCGGTCTCAGATGTCCCACCTGTGACTGAGCGTAGCAGGCAGTAGGTATGAGAATCACGTGATTTGGTCATGGATAAACCTGGGACTGCTCCTCCCAGTGGGGTGTCCTAAGGATCCATACATGGAGCGATGAGGCCAGGCAGCTGTGTGGGGGGTCTTTTCCTAGGGGCAGCCAGAAAGGGGCCTGCTCTCCTGCCTGCCTCGGGGGCCAAGGGCTTGGGAGTGACAGGCAGGACTGAAGGCTGACCCCTCCCCAGGGCAGACCCTGGAACCCACCAAATCAAAGACAGATCTGTGGAGATATGGGCTGGGCAGCTGGGGAGGGGGAGGGAGGAGACAGATGGAGAAGCGTAGGGGGCCCAGGAGGAGGGGGTTTGGTCACAGCAGGGATCCCAGTGAGAGCCCCTCCAGCCCAGGAGCTGGAGGTATTGGGGAGCTCCCCTCCCCCATGATACACCCAATTCCTGCTTCCAGCCCCGCTATCCCAGAAGCTGCTGGGATCTGCACAGGGGGAGGAAGAGCCTGTGGGGTCCCAGCCCCGCAGGGCTCAGCACGAGGAGGCCCACTGTAGAATTTCATTCTCCCTTCTCCGGCTGCCCTGCTGGGGGGGGGGGCATGCGGGGTGAGCAAGGCCAAGCATGGGCTGCATTGAGGGGACGCCCCAGGGCACTGGGGCTAGGCAGGCTCCAGCCCCCTCCCCCGACACTGCAGCCCCCCCCCCTTTGCTCTGGGTCTCAGTGACCTTCTGTTTGTTTCCGAAATGATAACTGGTGGTTGTTCATTTACACTCTGGCCAGGCCCAGAGAGCAAAGGCCTTGGGTCTGGAGGAAGAGTCTAAGGGTCTGGGTGGCCCCACCCCATCTGGGGGCCCTTCCTAGGGCAGATCTTGCCCTGCCCAGCCTTCTTCAAAGAGGCAAGCCCAGAAAGCATACGGAGCCCGGGTTACTGACCCAAACTCCAGGAGGCCTGGACTTGGACCCCCCACCTCCTTCCACAGTGGCGAGAGGAGGGGTCAGGGAGGGAGTACAGGGAGGGCAGGCCCCCCAGGTGAAAACTTGGAGTCAACTTTGCTTTGGTCACAGCACAAGCATTCGGTTTTTTAAAAAGACCTCCTCAGGCTAGAGGGAAGTTGGCCTGGGTTGCAGAGCCCTCCTCCACTCCTGGGGGATGGGCTAGGCAGGGGAAGGTACCCCACTGGGGGATGGGCTAGGCAGGGGAAGGTACCCCACCCCAGGGCTTAAGGACTGAGGCCGCATCCGACACTTAGATTACAAAGGTTTATTAGAAAATAGTTTGGTTGTTTGGCTGTCGTTGGTTTTTGGCAAACATTTAAATACTTTCAGTAATCAAAGACTGTCGGTGCCCTCTCTCCTTCCCCCCAGACAGCTGCCCCCAGGTCCTGGGGAAGTCAGCCCTTGCTCCACAGGGAAATGGGGTGGTGGTGCGTGTTTGGGGGGAGGTTCCTTACCCATTTGGGGGTTGCATCCATCACTGCGTCTACAACCCCGACCTCAGAGTCACACCATCTGCAGGGCCCCAGGCCTGGTTCCAGGCCCACAGCCTCAGGAGTGGGCCCCTGGCTGAGGCGGGAAGGCAAAGGGGTCTCCCCTTTCTCCTCCCCCTTCCCCGGAGGCCCAGCTGTCTCTTGGCCTGGCCTCTATCTCTGGGCCTGCACCATCCTCTCTCCCCTGCGCCCTGGAAGCCAGTCCATCCCTGGCTCTCTGGGGAGCTCCCCTCGCCCGCCCTGCTCCGCCCAGCCCTGGGCTCAGAGCTCAGTGCAGCAGCGCAGGTCACTGTCGGAAGCCCCTTCGCCTCCGTCTGAAGAGGATGTGCTTGAAGGAGCGCCGGAAGTCCTGGTTGAAGACAGTGTAGATGACCGGGTTGAGGGAGCTGTTGCAGTAGCCTATCCAGAAGAAGAACTTGAAGAGCGGGTCGGGCAGCTGGCAGGCCTCGCGGCAGATGCCGTACAGGCTGTAGCTGAAGAAGAAGGGGAACCAGCAGAGCACGAACACGCCCATGACCACGGCCAGCACGAAGGTGAAGCGCTTCTCGCGCGCCTGGGCCACCTTGCGGCGGCACACGCTGCTGCGCGCCCGGCGCCGGCGCGACAGGAAGAACTCGACGGAGCGCGAGCTGGCGCGCGACAAGCGCCCGCTGGGGCCCGGGGACCGAGCCGCCGCCAGCGCGCCCGTCTCCGCCGCTGCCGCGACCCCCGGCCCGGGCCCGTCCGCGCCCGCCTCTGCGCCCGCGCGCCGCCGTCCGCCCCGCCGCAGCGCGCCCCTGCGCCGCCGCCTCTCCGCTGCGCTGCTCTCGTCGGGCTCCACGTCGGCGCGCGGGGGCGCGCAGTGCCCGTTCTCGCCCGCCGCCGTGCCCAGCCCATTCTCCGTGGTCGGGGACGCACCGTCGGGGCCCCCGGGAGTGCGCTTCTCGCTGAGCGTGCGCGTGCGCAGCTTGGCCACGCGGTAGATGCGCGCGTAGACCAGGCCCATGATAAGGCAGGGCGCGAAGAAGGAGCCGATGCAGGACGACAGGATGTACCAGGTCTCATCGTTGAGGCCGCACTGCGGGTAGGCGGCGCCGTCCGGCCGACGGTAGAAAGAGACGAGCGGAGGGAAGGAGATGACGGCCGAGATGAGCCACACAGCCACAATGGTGGCCTTGACGCGGCGTGGCGTGCGCTTCAGGTTGTACTCGACGGCCTGCGTCACCGACCAGTAGCGGTCCAGGCTGATGGCGCACAGGTGCACGATGGACGAAGTGCAGAAGAGCACGTCCAGTGCCAGGTACACGCCGCACCACACCTGCCCGAAGTACCAGTATGCCATGAGCTCGTTGGCCAGCGAGAAGGGCATGACCAGCGTGGCCACCAGGATGTCGGCCGAGGCCAGCGACACCAAGAAGAGGTTCTGCGGGGCACGCAGCGCGCGGCTAGTCAGCACGGCGATGACCACCAGCACGTTGCCCACCACGGTGAAGACGATGAGGAAGCCCACCACCGCTGCCAGGCCCGCCACAGCACCCGCGGAGTACTGGCCCGGCGGCGGCCCCCAGGTGGCCCCCGAGGCGTTGGCGCCCCCGCCGCTGCCACCCTCGCCGGCGCCGCTCGCGTTGGGGCCCTCCGCCGCCGCCACCGCCAGCGCCGCCGCCAGCGCCGGGGACGCCATGGTCCTCCCGCGAGCTACGCGGTCCTGCCAGGAGCCGGGGCGCAGCCGCGGCAGCTCGGGCGCCCCGCAGCCCGGGTCGGCGCCCGCATCGCCGCCTGCTCCTCGGGCGTGCCCGCTGGGGACCGCTGCGCCCTGCAGCCGGCCCTTGGCCGTGGTGGCCCGGCGGGCGGCGCGCCGGAGAGCGTGGCAGCCCGGCTCCCCGCAGCTGCCGCGCGCGTCTGTACGGAGCCGGAGGCGCCCGGAGCGAGCGGCGACGCGGCGGCGGGAGGAAGAGGGGCAGGTCCCGGGGTCCTCACGCGGCCCCGCCCTCGGCCCCGCTCACTGGGAGCGCCCCGGCCACGAGCCCACGGCGACACGTCGCCCCAGCGGGTGCGCCAGAGCGGCTCCACGGTCCCCGCGCCCGGCTCGGGCGCAGGTTGCAGGCGCCGGTGGCCCGGGCGCTCCGCTTCCCATCCGGCCAGCTAGTGCTCGGCGCGCCGGGGCGCGGGCTGCCGCTCCTCCGGGCCCCCGCGCCCAGCCTCCAGCTCCAACTTTACTTTCCCGGGCTGGGCGCCGGCACCGCCGCGGAGTCCTCCGGCTGCTCCCGGGTGCGGGCGCCCCCCGCGGTCCGCGCTCGGCTATGCGGGCGCCGCCTCGCCCGCCTGGCTCGCCGGTGCTGCGCCGCCGCCGTCTCCTCGCTCAGCGCGAGTGCAGCCGCCGGGGCTCGGCTTCCAACTTGGGTCGAGTTGCGCAGCGGGGAGGGCGCGCGGGGCGGGGCGGGGCGCCGGGCAGGCCCGCGCCCGCGGCCCGGGGGGAGCGGGCCGGGAGCCCGAGCCCACGGCCGCCCGGGCGAACCTGCCCGCGCGGCGCCGGGGAGGAGTCCGGGGCGGCGGCGCGGGGCGCGCGCTCGGCGAGGGCGCCCCCTCCAGGGCCGACTGCAGCCTGTCGGGCTGGGCTGGGCGCCGCTGGCCTGGGCGGTGAGTTCTAGAAGCCTGCTCTTTCTAAGACGGGCGGCTCCCTCGCCTCCCCCGGCACAGGGTACAGGCACACGCTCGTGCGCGGGCGCGCACACCGGCGCACCGCGCGAGCTGACTTGGGGTCCGCGGTCTGATTGGAGGGCGAGCCTCTCGAAGCCTGGCGGAGGACTAGGCACCGCTGGGTGCGCCCTGGGCCTGCGGAGGTGGGGGTCCCTGTTACCCTGTCGGGCCACCCTCTGCGCCGGCCTCAGTTCCCTCCTCTGCCCGCTTCCCAGCGCTGCCGGAGCATGAATCATAACGGCGGTGTCTGTGGAAGCCCTGGGCAGGCTCCCAAGCTCTGCGCGTGCCCGTGTTGGCAATTAGTGAAGTTTAATTCTTGTGATGTGTGACCCTGCTTTTAAAGACCGGATCGGGGGTGTTCAAAATCAAGGCCTCTGATGAACCCCAAACAGCTCACCATGGTGGGCGGTTTTGCGTGACCCGGCTGGAGGGACCCGTCCTTGTGCATCCATTCCTCAGAGGGACAATTGAGGACTGGGTGCTGATCCCGGCCTACAGGCAGCCTGAGGTCTGTGGGAGACAGGTGTGAGGGAGGAGGTGGCCCAGGGGGACATGTTGGGGTTCCTAGGCCTGACATCGTTTTGCTGGGACTGAAGGAAGGACCCTTCACACCGTCCAGTAGTGCACCCAGCTGGCCCGGGGCTCTCCCCACGTGGTCAGAGGGAGGGGTGCCTCGGTGCTGTGTTGGGGGTTGATATGGGCCCTGTGTGCCCAGGAGGTCATGGGGGTGGGGGCCTGGTTTGTGGCTGTTGCTGTGTGGCTCCTGAGGGCGCCTGCTTGGGCCTGGTGGCCTGGAGTTCTCTTAGGCCAGGCAGCCTTACTGGGGGCACTGCCATCTTAGCAGACAACACCCTGAAGCTCTGGCCTCCCTGTTCACTAGGTCTATCACCAGCAGAGCCTACAGTTGGGGTGGGGGAGGGGGTGTTAGCCAGGGCCAGACTGCAATCAAACATTCCAGATGGCGGGCCTGCGTGGGGTGGGGTTCATGTGCAGGATGAAGCCTCCCATGCCAGTCCTGGGCATTTTATGCACTTAGGGGCTCTGGCTGGTGGGAGAGAGGTGTGATGGGGGGATAGGGAGCTGCCATTGTTGTTAAAGGCCCTTCTGGTCCTGGAGGCCTAATAGATGCCACCGATCAGGGCACCTGGGAGTGCATTTTGTGTGGAACAGCCCAGCTTTGTTCTCTGTCACTAGCACACCGGAGCCCTGATCTCTACCAGGCCAGCCATCAAGTGCAGAGTATGCCTATTGCTGTCTGGGGGCATACTGTGCTACATGCTGAGAGCAGCCTGATGATCTGGAGGTGGCCCTGGGGCTCCTCCCCAGCCTGGGAGGAAGGCTTCCCAGAGGAGGTGGCCCTGCTGCATTTGGAGGATGAGTTATAGGAAGGGAGAGGCCATGCTCTCTGGGGGAGGGGCGCTTGTCTGGAGCCAGAGGAGATCCCCGCAAGGGCTGTGGTCAAAAGCAATTGTTAGAGAGATAGCTTCTCCCCCAGCAGCTGGCCCCCAGGCGGGCCTCCCCGGATCAGCACTTTAGGGGATGCACCAGGGTGTGTGTGTGTGGGGCTCCATCAACAGCTGCGTGTTTACCAATGTTGGCTGCTCAGGCTCAAGGCATTGGGAGGGAAGAGGCCTGAAGCTGAGCAGAGTTCTCACCATGCAGGAAGCAGTCTACAGGGCCAGGGTGGCCGAGGGCCCCTGGAGTGCCCAGCCTGCGAGAGGCCCAGACCCCAGGAGGGGCGTCTAACATCCTGTTGTGGTGCGGCTGGCCACACCTTTTGACATAACTGGGAGAGCAAGAGGGTCTACCCCAGGACCTGGAGTCCTTGTGGGAGCCTGGGCTGTGCCGGGCTGCGCAGTGTGTGGGCCTTCCTGTGACTGAGGCCCCAGGGAGCACTGCTGTTCCCAAAGGAGCTAGAGAAGCCACTTTGCCCAGACATGGAAAATTTGGCTTGCCAGACTGCTCCAGATTATCCTGCACCCAACAACATGTGCCGGGAAAGACGCCTGTCCTGCGGGTGGCTGGTGTCCAGGCCCAGGCTGGGCGTGAGTGGAGGGGTGGTGGGGGAGTGCGGCCGCGAGTCGGCTGCGCTGTTGGGGTGGGTGTGTCTGTGCGTGGGGTGCTTTTCAGAAGGGAAGCTTCATAGAAGTGGAGCAGCCGGGGCTGCAAAGGCATACTTCATCTCACCTGTGAGGGGTAGGGCCCAAAGGACAGAGTTAGTCCAGCTGGGGCCACACGGCCATGGGACACGTGGTCCTGGGCCCGAGCTGTGCCAAGTCTTGTGTGGCCCCCGTGAAGGGACCTGGATGCGCGCCTCCTGCATGACACCTGGGCTGCTGTGCTTAGTGAGCAGCCTCAGCGTGGGCTGAGCAGAGCTTGTCTCCTCGAACCACCTCGCTGCACACAGGTGCACATGCACACGCACATACAATCTCCATGTGCATGCAAACACAAGCGGCCATCCAATGCACACACTCACATCTGCACATATATGCAGTGTGCACACATGCATGTATGTGTATACGCACCCACATATTGTGCAGTGCACCCACATACTTACTGAGGCACACACATAATTCATATATATGCATGCACTTGTAAGTGTGCATATACAAGTGAACATGCCCACTTGCTTACGCACAGTGCACTTGCCTGTTTATATGCATGGGTGCATGCACATTAACATATCCATGCACAGACACTAAGTGTACATGGGCACACATACCACACTGGTGCATATAATCTGTACACATGCTGTGCACACACTTGTGCAAAGATACATGCAGGCACACCCTTGCTGATGCACATACCCATATCTGCACGTATACTGTGCATGTTGTGTCTGCCTGTGTACTTACAAGTGGCCGTGTACACGTGTCTCTGCACAGCGCCGTGCACACTCGTCTGTCTGCATGCACACACCCACTCCTGTGGCACACATGTGAGTTCTTGTAGCAGTGTGCATGCGCACACATGTGCACCTCCACCTGGCTCTTTAGACAGCCCTCTCACCCTCGGCTGTGGGGCCATTTGTCACAGCCTCGTGTGACCCCTGGGCATTGGCACATGCTGTTCTCATGGTCCAGCAACGCCGTGCCCTGTCTGTCCCTGGGGCTCTTCCTTCAAGACGGTTGCATGGGGCTCGCCCGCAGGTAGCCTCCCGATGGCTCTGACTGGGTCTGGGCCCCTTTGTAGGCCCCTGCTTGCCTCTCAGGCATGGTCATCATTGTCACCATGGCCATCATTGTGACCAGGCTGTGTCTCTGTCCTCTCGGCCTGGTCTAGCCACCCCCTACCTTCCCCCCTCTCCCAGCTCCCAGTAGGAATTCAGTTTAAGTGTGGTGGAAGGATGGGTTGGCTGACATGCCTTTGTGGGGACCCCTGAGACACGCCTGTTCCCCAGCCTCAGCCATGCTAGCTGCCCTCTGGGTGTAGGGGGGCCAGGAGAGGATGGAGGGACCGTGATTGGCGGCTTCCTGTGCGGACTCTAGCATGCCATACCAATAGGCTCTGGCTGCCTGGCTCCGTGGTATCTGGAGTCCTCATGTGTGAATTGAAGCCCTGGATGTGGCAGTGGGTGCTCCTCTGACATTGGACCCAGTGGTTCTGAGGTCCGTGCCAGCTCTGATTTTCCTCTTCCCTCTGCACTTGGCCCTGAGCTCCTGGGGGTGGGGTGTCATGTCTGCTCATCTTTGTCCTCAGTGGGAGTCTGCAGGTGCAGAGGGAGCATGGGTAGGGAGAGACCCCTCCCCCCTCAGGCTGGTGCTGGAGCAGAGGGAGGCCGCCCCGGTCTGTCTCAGTACCAAGGGGAGATGTTTTCTCCTTCCAGCCAAGCTGAGGATTTTTTCCCTTATGTTTATTTGAAATCTCATTTTTAAAGATGAGGCAAGGGGGAAAAATGAGGCTTGCTTCTCTCCCGGCCCCTCCCTGAAGAATTCCAGAAACCGATCTGTCTTGTCAGAACGTGGCAGGGATGCGCGGCTGGGGCTGGCTCTCGCGCACCAGCCCGCAGACCGATCACTTCATGTAGATCAGCCCCGATGGGTTTGGCACCGCCGAGTTCCGACAGAGCTGGCAGAAGCCCTCTCCTGGGAGAACTGCTCCTGGGACCGGCTTGGATTGGCAACGAGTGTAATAGATTAAAGCAGAGGGTCAGTGTCTCTTACTGAGCACCCGCTGCGTACTTCGGTACTGGCCTGCTGGGGTTCAAGCTCCGGTCCGCCTCTGCCGTCCTGGCTGCCTTCCTCCAGCCTCGGCCTCCCGCTGCCCCTCTCCAGCCAGTCGCCCTGCAGCCTGCACCAGCCTTGCCTGGTCCCTCCCCACAGGGACCCATTATTGCCCTCATCTGCTACCCCTACCTTGGATGCCTAAGCCTGGCATCCAAGACCCTCTAGGCCGGGCCTCAAACTGCATCCCTTCATTTGTTCAATCATTCATTCAATCCAATTCATTCAATCCAGACATTGCAGAGCCTGGTCTGTGCTGGCCCTGAGCTGTGGAGGTGATTGGGCAGGGGTGGCCCCAAGAGACCTCACCTCTTGCTCTCTGTCCCTCCTGGGCCGAGGCCTCGGGACACCGCTGGTGCTGGGCCTGCAGCCCGGGCTCTGGCTGCCTGGGTTCTGCCCGGGCGACCTTGGAAAGCCACCTTTCTTTCCAGCCCCATTGGCCGCCGTGCAGTCTCCCCAGAAGGATGTCTGTGGAGCGCTTGGCCTGGGGCCTGCTCGTTGCAGGGGCTGCAGAAGTGAGGCTGTGGGACCCAGGCCCAGCCAAGGAGACCTCCCTGATGACAGCAAGCAATGTGCAAGAAGACCCACTGCTTTCCTTCCTGTTTGGTCGTGGGTGTGTGAGGATGTGATGCCAGGAGCTGTGGCAGCTGTCATGTGACTTGGAGGCACTGAAAGAATGAAGCCCCAGAAGGAAAGAGGCTGTGTCCCTCATGAGCCTCCATGAGCCCATCCTGGAGCCACCCTTCCCCTAGACTTCCTCCTACTGAAGGAGATACGAAGTGGCTTCGTTATCTAAGCCCCTGTGGGAGGAGTGTCTATAACTTGTAGCTGAACGTACCCTGAATGATTTGCCGCCCACAACCCTGTTCTACCTCCTTTGGAAAGTGGCCGTGGCGGGCAAAATAATGTTCCTTCTCACCTGTGCACCCAAAGCTGACCATGTTCTAATCCCCAGGACCCATGAGGCTGTGGCCTTAGGTGCCAAAAGGACCTAGCAGATGTGATTAAGTACCCAGAAATGGCGAGAGGGTCCAGGATTATCCAGGTGGGCCTCTATCATCACAAATGTCCTTATGAGTGGAGGAGGGAGGCAGGAGGGTCCCAGGCAGGAGAAGTGATGATGGAAACAGGCCGGTGTGCTGTGAGGTGGTGGAGGGGCCACAAGCCATGGAGTGTAGCTGCTCTAGAAGCCAGAGACCAGGAAGCGGATTCTCCTCCAGAAACAGAGACCAGGAAGCGGATTCTCCTCCAGAGCCTCCGGGAGGAGCCGCCCGTAGACAGCCTTCAGACTCCCGACTGTGCACCTGTGGTGATGTGCGCAGCAGCCACGGGAAGCAAGGCAGTCAGAGCCGTGGGTGAAGGGGTGCGGCGGATGGGACAGACGTGCACGCTGTCAGTTCTGTGCACGAGGGATTGTCATCCCCTCCCTGGGGTCGGCGTCTTTAGTCCCACTTTGCAGTTAGGACAGTCGAGGCCCAGAGGTACCCGAGCCCCACCTTGCCTAGCCACCTTCTTTCCGCTGTGCTTGGCAGCCTCTTGTTTGCTGAGCACCAAGTATGTGCAGGGCTCCAAAGGGCCAGAGTGGTGCAGAGCCTGTCCCCAGCTGTGGCCACAGGTTACAGGAGCCGAGGACCTTGCCTGCTCTCATACCCAGGTGGCAAGTACAGCCAGACCCCGAGGAGTGTGGTGGCCCGTGTGTGCAGTGCGTGTGGTGTTGGTGGTCCTTGGGGCCGCCCCGCCTTCCTGAGCTCCGAGACGCCTCTATCTCAGCTGCCCCGGGTGCGCCTAGCAGGAGAGGTGCACTGAATGGAAGCAGTTTTAACCCCACCATTTGCAAATCTGACTGTAGCCAATGTGCACTTCTAAGCTAGGGAGGTTTCCGAGGTTCTTGGGTTTGGTCATGGGTTTTTAAAAATCAGAAAATGCCTGAGAGTCCTGAACATGTTTGGAAAAATAAGCCCAGAGTGCTCACATTGGCCCTGACTTGGGAGCGCCCTCCAGCCTCCTGGGTTTCTCCACAGTCCCTGGTATTCCTGGCAGGCAGGGTCAGGAGGACCAGTCCTCACTGCTGCCTGTGGTCCTAGATGGATTGTTTGCATTGCAACCAGGACACCTTGAGTCCAAACTCAGCAAGATTGGCTGCATTTGGGAGTTCCCTTTCCAAAGCCTCAAGAAGAAAACAGCTGGCTCATTTTAAATCTGATTTCAACAGAGATCTGTTCTGGCAGGAAAGGGGGCCAGACTGACAGAACTGAGTAAGTCAGGGTACAGGTGCTGCCGCTATGACAAAAAGACCCCAAAATGCAGTGGCTTGAACAAGATCAAAGTTCTTTCCCACATGAACATCTGGACAAGGCTGGCACAGTGGGCTGGCCGGTTGAGGATGCTGGCCCCTTCCACCTCCGTCCTTGGCCACCCACAGTGGGCAGCTCACTGGGAGGTCTCGGGTTGATGATCCGGCTCTAGCCATGGCATCCTATCCACATTCCACAGTGGGTCGGGGAAGCCAGGGTCCTCCATCACAGGGGGCTTCTCCTGGAAGTTGCCTTTATAATGACACCTCATTCCTCAGAACTTGGCCATATGACCACACCCACTGCAAGGGAAGCTGGGAAATGTAGTCTTCATGGCAGCCATTTCCCAAGATTAATATCCCATTACTATACATTGGGGTTTCTCCACCTCAGCACTACTGGCATTTGGGGCAGGAGACCTCTAGAATTTCATTTAGCAGCCTCCCTGGCCAAAACCCGCTAGCACCCAGGAGCACCCCCTAGCTGTGACAACTGAAGATGTCTTTGGACATCACAAGACACTTTCTGGGGACAAAATCGCTTTCAGCTGGCTGGATCAAGGACCCAAAACTCCAGTGTGCTCAGGACCTAGGCAGGAAGCAGGTGGGGCTGGGCTGGGCTGGGCCGGGGAGCACCAGTGGAGCTTCCTCCCCAGCACATCCTGCCAGTTTTCCTGCTGGGAGAGACTTACTAATGGCACCTGATTAAGAAAAGAGGGAGAGAGGGGGAGAGAGAAAGCTATGTGGTTGTTATGGGTTGAATTGTGCACCCCCCCCAAAAAAAAGATTCATCCATGTTCTAAGTCCCCAACCTGTGAGTGTGATTTTATCTGGAAATGAGGTCTTTGCGAATGTGATTAAGTTGAACGAGGTCATACTGGATCAGGGTAGGCCATCATTTGTGTGACCGGTGTCCTTATTAGACAGAAGAATGGAGAGGCCACATGGAGATGAAGACCCAGGAGTGCCGGGGTCCCTGTCGCCGGGAGAGGCAGGAAGCCTCCTCCCTGGAGCCTGCAGGCCTCAGAGGTCACTGGAACAAAATACAGATAAGAGAACCTATATTTGTTACTGCACCTTTCTGTTTATTAGCTTAAAGAAAGCAGATTTCTTTTTTCTTTCTTCGCACGTGTGTGTGTGTGTGTGTGTGTGTGTGTTTTTACTGGGGATTGAACCCAGGGCACACTATCATTGAACTACATCTGTAGCCCTTTTCATATTTTATTTTGAGACAGGGTCTTGCTCAGTTGCCCAGGCTGACCTTGAACTTGTGGTCCCCCTGCCTCAGCCTCCTGAGTTGCTGGGATTATAGGCACGCCATAGCTCAGTGGTAGAATGCCCTTAGGTTCATTCTCCACAAAAGAAGATGAGGAAGAAGAAGGATTTCCAAGGATGCTAAGTAAGATTTTTCTGAAAAGGGGGTGGTAAGCCAAATAAGTTTGGGAACCTCTGGGGAAATGCGGCCCTGCTCACAGCATGACTTCAGACTTTCCAGGACTGTGGAATAATAAATTTATATTGCTTGAGCCATGAATCGTATTTGTTAGGGACAGAACAAGTCTCCATAAACTGCTAAACAAGTGGTCACCGATGGACGTCTTTGTTCTCTCAGCTGATCCATACGCATTCATGCAGCGCCCACCACGTGCTGGCGGCCCTCTGGGACCTGGGGAAACATCAGTGGACAAACAGACTCCCAGAGCCTACAAAGGTGGGCACCCTGAAAGGCACCAGGCCCTCTGCTTTGAAGGTGGTCAGCGCTGGGGTCAGGCTCGGGTGAAGGGCGGGTTGCCATGGGGCCCAGAAGGCAGAAGACCCAGCGGGGGCTGGAACTCGGGCCCCTCAGCTACTGGAGCCCCCGAGGCCTCTCTCTGTATTGTGCTTTTCCATCTGGCCCAGACGTCCTGTGTCTCACCTTAATCTGACGCTTTGTGACCTTTGCCACATCCCAGGACTCAGTTTATCCCGCTGACACATGAGTGGGCCGGCTCTGAGGTCTCTAACGGCCCTCCCAGCCCGGAGATCCTAATGAGGCAGCTCCTCTTCGGGTGAGTGCATGATGAGCTATTGTCATGCAGGAACACGGGAGCGCAAAGATACTTTCAGATGAAACAAAGGATTAAGCAGATGCCATCAGGCTCCGGTATTATACTTAGAGGAACTATTTAAAAACCAAAGTACTTCTTGCCGCGGTATTCTTCAGAATTGCCCTGGGAAACCATGTTTGACTTGAACAAAGGGTTTGTATCGACAGGACATGTTATCGTTCAATTTCTAGGAAAGAGCGGTAATTGGATGCCTCATTCCAGATATTGTTTCAATTACGGCAGAAAAAAAATGCATGAATCCCGCAAGGAGGCAAATACCTCCTTTTCATTACCGAGGAGCCGCACTTCCCGGGGTCAGCCCGGCCCACGCTCACAGGAAGCCCCGAGGCCTGGAGTCTGACCGCTGCAGGTGGCCGAAGTCGGGACCCTTGGCAGAGAGAAGTCCTGCCTTTGACGAGTTTAAAGCATCCTCCTTGGTGTGCATGCAAGGCCAGCCAGTGTCCAGGAGGGGGCGACGTTCCGGGTCCCCACCCCTGCAGACTGCCAGGGTCCTGAGGAGGCTCAGGTTTCATCCTCTCCCATCCCCCGGGGAGGCCTGGCCACTCACCAGCTCCAAGCATCTCACCCCGCTGGGGCAGCTGCATGGAGTCCAGAGCACACTGCCCCTGGGCACAGGGCCCACAGCCATCCCTGCAGGGGGAGGTCCAGGCAGCGCCGAGCACGGGCCTGGAGTGTGCCCTGGCGCCCCCGCTGCCCCTCACCCCTCTTGGCCTCACAGGTGCCTTCCAGATACCAGCCACTCTGCTGTGCCCTGGTGCCCCGAGCCCCCCTCCTCCACACCTCTGCACAGAACACCATCCCACCGTCCGCCACGGCCCAGTCTTCTGCACCCCCAAACATCAGCTCTATCACCCCCTCCAGGAAGCCCTCCTGGCTCCCAGGGTGGGGTTGGGTGCCTCCGGGCTCCTCAGGATGCCTGATGGTGGCCAGGGCCCTATTGTGGGGTGAGGGGCATTATCTCACGCTCCTGGGCGCCTCTCCGTGCCCTTGGGGGTTTTTGGGGGGAGCGGCGCAGGTGTGGAATTGGGAGAACCAGCTGAGGGGTGGGTGAGTGAGTGAGTGAGTGGGACGCAGAGAGAGGCCCCCTGCCCGGGCCTTCCGCTCGTCAGGTCGGGCTTTGGGTTGTGGGGATGGCCGACTTCCCAGGCCTCAGCCTGAGGAGCCCTGAAGGGCCATGCTGGGACTTGGAGGGAGAAAAACATCATGTGACTCCCCAGACTGCATTTGCCGAGCCTCCACTCCAGGGGCACAGGGATGGAGGGACCCATGTACCAGGGCCACCCTGGGCTTGGGCAGGAGGGCACAGGGACAAGTCTGCCTCGTGCACCTCCTCCGGGCACCTCTGTGCCTGGGCACGGCTGGGCCCCGTTCTCACAGTGCTCGCGGGTCAGTCTTGGCACACTGGCCTTCGCTGGTGGAAGTCGCCCTCGTGCCCAGAGCAATGTCCTCAGGGGACTGCCGGCTCTGCCTGCCCCAGTCACCCTCCATCCCCTCCAGGTCCACCTGGGCCCCTGTGGTCGCAGTGGACCTCGGGCCCTGGCTCCACAGAGCATCCAGGTGCAGGGAGGGTGGGCATCCTGGCTCCCTCCCTGCCAGGCCAGGAGCTGCAGGGCTGGTCCCTCTCTGAAGACCACAGCCCGACTCTGGTACTGCCCCTGTCCCTGCCGGCCAGGTGCCGCCCGCTTCCAGCATCGCCATCCCAGAAGTCCCTGCTCCTCTCTGCATGGCCACCACCACCTTTCCCAGAGGCCACCCTGACTGTGACATCTGCTCCCAGGTCGGTTCAGCAAAATCCGCCCTGTGTGAGCGGGGAGCGAGGTGGCCACCCTGCGGGGTGGACGGGAACACCAGGGCTCCTGCTCCCGCTCGTTCCCCAGCTGTGTGGACTGAGTGGGGGACCCGCGTCCAGACTTCAGTCCATAGAATGCCTGTCACGGAGTTCATGTGAGAGTGGACACAGCAAGGAGGTGACTCCGACCCCTGCATCCTGGCCCGGGGCCCCAGATGGCCACAATGACGTCCCTTCCATTTTGCTCGGTTATAAACAGACATGGTGGCACATGTCTGTAATCCTGGTACTCAGGAGGCTGAGACTGGAGGATTGCAGGTTCGAGGCCAGCCTCAGCAACTTAGCAAGACCCTGTTTCAAGATAAATAAAAATTTTAAAAGGGGTTTAGGGTGTAGCTCATAGGTAGAATGCCCATGGGTTCAATCCCTAATACCACAAAAATAAATCAATCAGTAAATAAATGCCTAGTGGAGAACTCTTTCCAAATGACCGGCTGGCTCCTGCTGTTTTAAGTAAGCAGTAATGTTCTGGAACACGCATGAGGAAGGCCAGTGCTCCTTGGTGGCTTCAGGGAGACCAAGGGGTGCAGGTGCCATCTCCCCATCTGTGCCCAACCCGGTGGAGCTTTTCCACTCGCAAGCCTTGGATGACTGCCGCGGCCTGCCAGCTGCCCACGGGTCCCCTCTGCTCTCCTGGGCTCGCAGGCCCCTGCACTCGAAGCTCCGGGGAAAGCCTCAGAGACGGCAGGAGGTCAGGGCAGACTTGGGTCACGGGCGAGATGGTCTGCGGGCAGCTTGGCACCCCTTCTCCTCTGTGCCCCCAATTCTCCCAGGCCCGACATGGCCCAGCTGCTTCCCCATCAGGTCTCTGTTGGATTCTGCCAGCCAGGAGCCCTCACAGGAGGCCTGGATCAGATCGCTGCTCCGGGGCCAGAGGTGGGGACGCGTGTGTGAGCCCCCCGGCCGGAAGCTGCCTGGCAACGGCTCTGCCCGCAGCCCCCCAACTCTGACTTCCCTCCCTTTCTCTGGGCAGTTTTCCCTGAGCATCAGGCCCCCAGGGCACGCTCCGGTGTCAGCTGGGAGGTGACAGAGAACCAGAGGCTGAGAGCAAGGGCAGGTCAAGGAGGAAGGTCAGGATAGGACGGCATGCCGCACTGCCCTTCCCATGATGCCGGGAGGGCAGGGCCGGGCAGCGTCGCACACGGATGACGTGGCTCTGGAGGGCGCCCAGGGCGGGCAGCAGGGCAGGCCCACTTTCCTGCACTGGCATGCTTGGCACATGGTGAGAGGGAGGCCGGGCGCACGGCGTCCAGGACGCTGCTGGAGGCGGGTACCGTGATGGGTGGGCCTGGGGCTGGGCTCCACGTAAATAGCGTCACAGCGCCCTCGGCAGGAGCTGATTTCTCTCTGCTTACTCTCCACTAAAGGACTCCGGCCGCTCTGCCTCCCGTGTGTCCCGAGAGAGGCCGTGGGACCTCCCAGACTGCCACTCCCTCTCTAGTTTCCAGAGAGATGACCACAGGCCCTCCAGGGCTGGGGCGCCCCTGTTGGCGCTGGCATCCGTGCAGGCCGGGGAGAGACAGTGCCCTTGTCTCATTATGCCATCAGGAGTGGGTACCCATGGAAACCATGTTCCTGGCACTCCACATGGATGAATATTTATTCAATTAGGGAGCCCGGGGTGCCAGAGAGACCTTGGCTCCTACCGCGTCTAAGTGGGGCTTCCGGGAGAGCGAGTTCCTTTTGGGGGCAGCCCACGACATTCTGGACCTTCACCTCCACGACCTGATGATTCTCGGCAGCCGCCTCCAAGACCGTCCCCGCTGTCCTGTGGTGTGGGCCGAGGGCGGGGGGAGGGCGCGGGCTGAGTAGGATGTGGGCCAGGGTCCGCTGGGCAGCCGGGCGGCATCCTCTACATGCTGGACCCTGGGCCTAGACAGGTCACTTACCGCTCATGCCCTCATCGGCCATCTGCCATGGGTCACAGCCTGGGACCTCCTCTGGCCTGGCACACAATAGGTACTCAAGCAGTGCTGACTATAGTTGGAAAGACCCAGGAGAGCCAGGTGGCAGGGGCTGCGGGAGCCCAGGAACTTCCCCACAGTTCCACCCAGCAGCACGTGGCGAGGGCGTGTGGTTACCCTGTCCCTGGCCACGTCACGAGGCCGCTGTCCCTGGGAGCTCTGTGCGCACTTGTGCCTGCCTTGTGCATCTATTTGCTGCTGAGGACTGTTGGCCCTCCCGCCCCGGCCATTTTTGCTTCCAGGTGGGTGATGCGAGTGGGGACCCTGGAGGACAACACTCGAGAGGGTGGGGAGCACTCCTGCTCAGAAACCAGCCGGCGGGGTCCCCAATCCATTCCTCACTCTCTCCAAGAACCCCAGGACGTGCACCAGCGGTCACCCTGGAGAGTCAGCCCCGCAGAGGCCCAAGTGGGCCTGGCCATGAATCGCCAGCCTTCGGAGGACTACCAACATGAGGAGGCAAACCTGACGAACTCCCCAGGGGCAGAGTGCCATTAGTCTACTTATCAGTGTGTGTCTTATGGTTGTCCTGGGCAGATGGTGGCTGTTTACTTACACAAGCAAGGCATAGAACTAGGCTACTTTGACATTCATACTCAAATGCGGTAACTCGTGGCAGGCTACTGCTCTATAAAATGGAGTACCTCGGGGTCCGGCACAGCTGGAAAGCTGCTGTTCTGTTCATCATGGACTCAGAACCAGGCACAGCCTCCATCTTCTCTCTGCTCCCACTGAGCCAGGGGAGGCCGAAAGGCCGGCCTGCAGCCAGCCCACCGGGATGACCAGGGAAAGTGCCCGGACTTCCCAGCTCCCCACCTGAATGATGGGGGCAGGCGCGGGCAGGTTTTAAAGACCTCACCATGCACAGAACTGCAGAATGGGGCTGGCAACGTGGAGCCCCCAGCCACCTTCCCTAGTCTACTTATCAGTGTGTGTCTTATGGTTGTCCTGGGCAGATGGTGGCTGTTTACTTACACAAGCAAGGCTCTCTCTGCAGAGGTTTGCTGACCCCTGGTGTGAATGAGAGTGCGTGGAAGCACGGGAAGGGGGAAGGCAGGGGCATGCTGCTTGCCTGTTTCATGTCCGCAATAGCTGGAGCAGGTCGGTGCCTCAGTTTCCCCACCAAGTAGTTCCTAATATTCCTCCAGGATTTAAATCAACAGTAGCTACTTAAGTAGCACTTTATTAAATTCAACATCAATTCACTGACTTCTTTTCAGCACAGGGAAAATCCTATCTCATACCCATCAGGCTAAGAAACAGAAAGCTAATGTTGGTGATGATATGGAGAAACTGGAACCCCTTGTACACCGTTGGGGGGAATGTCAGATGGTACAGGCCTTGTGGAAAACTGTGGAAGTTCCTCAAAAAAGTAAAAATAAGGCTGGGGGTGCAATTCAGTGGTAGAACACTTGCCTAGTATGCACAAGGCCCTGGGTTCCATCCCCAGCACCACAACACACACACACAGTTCCTCAGTTCCTCCTTGTTCTCTCCCTCTCTGCTTCCCCGTTGCCATGAGCTGAGCAACTTTCTTCCACCATGCCCTTCCGCCATGATGTTCTCTCATCTCAGGCCCAAAGCCAGTTACAAAAGTAAAAATAGTGCAAGAACATCATATAGTTTTTACTTAGGTTTCATCATTGCCCACATTCTACCCCATTAATTTTACCATCTGGTTGTTTTCTTTCTGTCCACATGTGTATGGCTTTTTTTCTTAACTGTTTAGGATTAAATTGCCGACATCCAAGTCCTTTACCCTCAAGGAATGAGAGGCCGTCTCTTCTGTCCCCCAGTAACATTTTCAACACCAGTGCAATCAAATCCAGCTCGCAAGTAAACTCACCATTTTGCAGCTGACCCCACCCTCCATCTCTAGCCTGTTTCCAGGGCCAGGCATCACATTATTCATCTTTCTCTCTGGTTTCTTTTCTTCTGGAACATTTCCATGGACTGTCTTTGGTGTGTGTGTGTGTGTGTGTGTGTGTGTGTGTGTGTGTGTTTGTGTGTGTGTGTGTGGTACTGGGGATTGAACCCAGTGGGTTCTACCTCTGAGCTACACCCCCAGCCCTTTTTATTTAGAAACAGGGTCTCACTAAGGTGCTGAGGGTCTCACTAAATTGCTGAGGCTGGCCTCAAACCTGCAATCCTCCTGATTCAGGCTCCCAAGTATTGGGATTGCAGGCATGCTCCACCGCACCTGGCTTGTCTTTGTCTTCTATGGTGAACACGGTGCTTTCTTCCCTAGAGTGGCCCTCATTTGGGCTTGTCTATGTTTCCCCGGGGAGGTCAAGTGGACATGCTCTCAGCTGCACTCCCACGATGTTGTGTCTCTAGGGGCATGTCCATCTGCCCCTCCTGCCGATGTTGCTCTTGACAAGTTGGTAAGGAATTATCAGATTTATCTGTTCTATAATTGCTCCTCTCTTCTGGCAACTTATAAACACTCTTAGGGGAGATACTCTAAGACATGGAAAAAGTCTGCTCCTTAGAACAAATCCCCCTAGATTTAGTGTCCTTCATGAGTCTCATCTGTTCCTATCCACCAGAACCTGGCATTCTCCTGAAACAACAGCCCTCTGTCTTAGCCATCACCCATCCACCCATCCATCTACCCACCCACCATCCATCATCCATTCACTGATCTATCCATCCATCTACCCACCCATTCACCCATCCATCATCCATCCATCCATTCATCCATCCAATCATCCATCCACCCATCCACCCATCCATCATCCATCCACCCATCTAACAACCATCATCCATCCATCCACCCATCCAATTATCCATCCATCCATCCATCCATCCACCCATCCATCCATCTATCCATCTACCCATCCATCATCCATCATCCATCTGCCCATCCACCCAATCATCTACCTATCCAATCCATCCATCCATCTATCCACCCATCCACCCATCTATACATCCACCCACTCATCTATCCACCATCCATCCACCCAACCATCCACCCATCTGTCCACCCATCCATCCACCCATCCATCTATCCATCCATCCATCCATCCATCCATCCATCCATCCATTTATTCATCCATCCATCCATCCATCCACCCATCCATCACCCATCCATCCTATCATCCATTATCCATCCACCACTCAGCCATTGTCAATCCATTCACCCACCCTTCCATCTATAATCCACCTATCCATCATCCATCCATCCATCCATTTATCCATCCATCTACCAATTCATCCACTTATCCACCATCCATCCATCTACCCACTCAGCCACCCATTCATCTGCTCACTCATTCATTAATTATATATCTACCCCCATCCATTCATCCATCTGTTATCTATTATCCATGTATCATCAATCCATTTCTACTTATTGTCTATCATCTATCAGTCGATCATCTATCTATCTATCTATCTATCATCTATCATCTATCAATTGTCTATTATTAGCATATACTTGTGGGTCCCTGTTTTTCAATGATTTTAATTCATTGCTGAACTTCATTATTTCAGTGCTCAGTTGTCCCATGTTTGGCCGAAGGGAGTTCCTTCAAGCTGGCTCCTGAGTCTTTGTGACATACCACTTTTTTTTCAGTACTTCCTTACTTTCTGGCATAACAAGATGTTCCAGTCTAATTTTGTACTTTTCTTGCCCCAGCCCTAAAATCAGCTATTTCTCCCAAGAGCCCTGGCTCCTTTTAGTGGGAAATGTTTTAAAAACCAAAGTCTAGGTGCCAGGGTCAAAGACAGGGTTTGAGACCTTTCAGTGGACAGGTCTAGGAGATTCACCCGTCACTGACACCCAGAAACACACACACACACACATACACATGTGCACATATGCGCACATATAAACACATGCATGCACAAGGGCACACACACATGCATACATGCACACACATGCATACATAGAGATACGCATATATACAAAGTCATGTGCATGTGTGTAAATGTATACATATGCACACATAGAGACACACATGTACATGCATACACATGCACACGTATAGATACACATAAACAAGTGTGTGCCACATAGACACGGGTTGTGCATTTGTGCAAGCCTAGAATGATCTAAGATACCTTCAGGGTGGCTCTGCCTCCCCCCCAACACACACACACACACACACGCGCGCGCACGGGCGCCAGGGGTCAGGTGGATTGCAGCTCCGCCCCTCCCTGCTGATTCCGCCAGCCCTGCGGCGGGGCCAGGGCCTGCGCCCCAGCTGCTGGCCCAGCTCTTCTCCTGTCAGTTCTCACTGTGCGTGCGCTTTGTCTGAAATGCAATTGCTCTCAACTTTTTCCATTTTGTTTTCTCCATTGTCATGCTTCTTACTGTAATTTAATTTACTCTGCAGAACATTGATGCACCCCCAAAGGCCAGAGTGAGGCGCAGGCGTGGTCAGGGGCCACCTCCGGCCCCTCCTGCCCGTCGAGGGTGGCTGGGATCAGATCCTTGTTCAGCCTGCCCTAGTTTCTTCTTCTAAAGACGGCCTGACACGGGGCACAGTAGTACACGCCTGCAATCCCAGTACTTGGGAGGCTGACAGGAAGATCGCAGGTTCGAGACCAGCCTCAGCAACTTAGCAAGACCCTGTTTCAAAATAAAAAAAATTTAAAAAGGGCCTAGGGGTGTAGCTCAGAGGTAGAACACCCCTGAGTTCAATCTCTAGTATTAAAATAAATACATACATACATACATACATACATACATACATAAATCCGGCCTGTCACACATACATCTTCTCATCTCCTTTCTTTCTCGTACAGCAAGCAATAAACTATCTGTGCTTGTTCACACTTGGCTTTTTCCCACTTACCCATATATCCTAGACATTTTATAGAAAAATGAACAAACTCTAGGAGCACACAATCCCCTGCAGGGATATAAAAATGGCACTTAGAGGTGACGAAGCTGTTCAACTTCACACATGAGGGAAGCGGAAACTGAACTCTACCCACTGGGCCACATGGCCGAGGGGACCGGCACCCCAGACTCAGGGGACTAACAGGGCCCACTGCTTGTTTCCGTCTTTCAGTTTTAAAGTTTCTTTGTATGTTAGGACATTGATCTTTTCTCTAAAGAGTAAGTTCCCAAACACTTTTTCCTACTTCATCTGTTTTTAAATTTTGCTTATCTCTTTCCTTGCCAAAGCCGTGTTTTTAGACAAGCTCATCAATACGGTATTTTCTTTCATTGTACCCGGATTGTTAGCTGCAGGGAGACTTTCCCCGCTGTCCTCACGTAGGGGGTCCCTCGTGTCCCTTCCCAGTGTTGGTGCACCCCAGCTTTGTACGCTCAGCTCTATGATCCACTTGGAGTTTATCCTCGTGCCTGGTGTGAGCAATGAATCTAATTTTATCTTTTTCCAAACACTCATCCTCTCGTCCCGGGCCACTTCGTGTGAAAGATCAACAGGGCCTCCTGGGTACCCGCTGGGTGCCCGCAGTGAGTCTGTCCGGCCGCCCTCCTCTCCTGCTGCCTCCGCCTCGGTGTCAAGAACTCGCGGCTCTGCTGCCTCCGCCTCGGTGTCAAGAACTCGCGGCTCTGCACTGTTGGAACGTCTGGCAGGGCACCCCGCCCCGGCCCGCAGCGCCTTCTCCCCAGCTTTCTCCTGGCCATGCTCGAATGTTTATTTTTCCATATGAACTTTAGCACCAGTTCCAACTCTCTAAAAAAATAAAAAAGCTACTTGGAATTTTTATTAGGATTCTGCTTGATTTACCCTGCGCTGGGGAGAGCTGCCACCCTGGCAGAGTCGGAACGTCCTAACCGGCCTGTTTCAGGTCTCCTTTTCAGGTCCTCGGGGCATTTTATGACCCCCTTCGTATGGGCCGTGGCCGCCTCTGTTAGACCCTCCGCTGCTGGGGGAGGCGGGCTCCGCCGGGCACGGGCATGCTCTGCCCCCGTGCCCTCCGCCCCCGTCCTGTAGCTCTCTGGTGGCTCATTGTATTTGGCAATAGGAAGCCCCACAGAAAGGAGCAGGGCGGGAGGGGACCATCGGGGTTTAACCCTGCTCCCGCCACCAGGCCGAGGGTAAGCAGTGCCTGTGTTTCTCTGCCAGGGTCCGTGGCCTCTATCCAGTGGCCCTGTGCCTCCTATCCGGAGTCTGGCAACACTCCTCCCTGGCTGTTTGGGGAGGTCCTCCCCCATCTCCATGCTGCACGGTTCATAGTTAATTTCCTTTGACACCACCTGCATCACCAGGACAGCCCCTTCCTCAAACCTTCTGGTGCATGCCCTGTGCCACCCGCCAACACCCTGAGCGGGCACCACCCGATCGGAGAGAGCATCTCCATTTTCACTCCTCCCTCCCTCTGCCTCTGCTCTTCCATAGAATCGACCCTACTCCCACAGCTGACACCGGTCACCCAGAGTGGGCCGTCCTGCAGGCAGGAGGGGGTTCCGCAATGGCACAGCCCCCTGGAGGGACAGGAGCTTCCAGGACCGTGGGAAGGAGGCGGAGAGGGAAGCAGCTGGGCGCTGCTCTTGCCACCGGGAAGCACCAGTCTCTGTCGACTAGCGCAGAGACAGGAGACAGGGAGACTGAGTCCCGGGGACATGGCTGAGCCCCTGGAGACAGCCACGCCGGAAGCCCTGCATCGGCCCCCAGTCTCTTCCATTACAGGCGCCGATAAAGTCATGTTTTTGCTTAAGCCACTTTGGTTTTGTTTCGGTCACTTGCACCCAGAGTCCCCTGACATACACACAGTTTGCACCCCTCCCCCAGGGTTTTGTGCCCTGCGAGGGGAGGAGGACAACGCTCTGGGAGTCCAGACACGAGAGCTGAGCCAGAAGCCCTCAGAGCGAGACCGTTCCCAGGGGGCCAGTTTCCAGCTCAGCCCCCCAGGAAGGGGCCGGGTTCAGGAGGCCCCCATGCCCACAGCCCACCAGTCTACCTGCTCGCTCAAGCCATGATTCTACAGGCCCAGAAGGAGCTGACCAGATGGGTGGCCCCTAGAATCTTCCAGAACAAGGCATCGTCTCTCTGGGCAAGCTACAAAGACACAGCTCCATCCCTCTGTCACTCAGTCCTCACATAAGCCGGGGAGGCAAGTCCTATCCACACCCCTGATTGCAGTTGATAAAACAAGACTCAGAGAGGTTAACTGATTGCACATGCCACACAGGGAGGACCTGAGTGCCCCCCCGCAGGGTCGGCTGGATGGCAGAAAGGGAGGGAGGCCCTTTGCTTGCATCTAGATGAGTGGGAAGCAGCAGCAGGGGTGGCCTGGCCAAGTGACACCATGTGCACCATGCACAGTGAGAGGAGGAAGGGGCGGGTGGCACTGGAGTAGAGCCAGGTTAATGGCTTCACATGCCGGGCAGCCGAGGACCAACCCTGTCACTATAGTGGATTGTAATCGTATCCACCTCCTCAGCTACAGGCCTGGCCAAACCTGGGGCTTGGGGACTGTCATGAATTACAAACATGGCCTTAGTCCTTCACTTTTTAATGAGCTAAATCAAGAGTTGTTGTTTTAAAACTCCCAAGCTAGGGGCTGTTTGTTATGTAGCTATAGCTAACTGACACAGGGTGACTAAAGGGAAAAAGGAATGTGAAAAAAGAAATGAGTGTGGCAGGGCCCACGTGGCAGGAAACTGCTGAAGGTAAGGGCACAGACAGGCCCCCACCATGGTGGGGTTGGGGGCGTGGGGGAGGGCGTGCTTCTGAACGGTGCTGGGGACCCTCTGACTCCTGCTGAGGAGGTCCCATCAGTAGAGTCTGAACCCCTGCACGCTCGCCTTTGATGCGGGATGGAACATGTTCCCACCAGGGTTCGCTCTGTGACTGGAGTCCTGGTGGGAATGGGGGTCCCTGGCGATAGAGGAGAAGACTGCCTTGGGGCAGCAAGGGGGGAAGGGGAGATGACCCATGGAGGTCACATTCTCCAGGGGTGAACACAGATGCAGGTCAGCTCCCGGTCTGCCTGCACTCTAATCCCTGGGAACGCCGTGCGCGGTTCAGGCGAAAGCCCTTGGCAGGTGGACTGAGGGCTGGTGGTCGGTGACGTCAAGGCAGGACAGGCATCCTGCACTGTCTGGGGCCTGCATGGCCACGGGAACCCTGGAAGCGGGAACATGCTCAGGCTGGAGTCAGGATGAAGCAGGAGTGAGGAAGGTTCTAAGTGCGGGGAAGGTCTGAGCTGCCATCAGCAGCCAGTGGACGGAGGGCGACGTGTCGAGGTCAGGTGGCCTCGCGGAGCTGAGAGCCAGCAGGAAGGGGGGCCTCAGCCTGACGCTGCTGTGTGTCCAAAGAATACAGAGAAGCAGAATGGAGAGAAAGAGAGCGAGAGAGACTGACGCTGCTCTAAGGAAGTGACCCCACGATTGCGGGGCTGGCAAGTCCAAGGTCTGCAGGGAGGCCCCAGGGAAGAGTGGACACTGCAGCTGGAGCCCAGGCCCTATGCTGCAGAATCCCCTCTCCCTCGGGGGAGCTCCACCTTTTCTCTTGAGGCTTCAACTGATTGGACGAGGCCCACCCACTCATGGAGGGTAATCTGCTTTGCCTCACGTCTCCTGACTGAAATCTTCATCTTTTCAAAAACTTACCCTCATGACAACATCTAGAAGAGTGTTTGCCCAAATATCTGGGAGTTGTGGCATGGCCGGGTTGACGCGTGAAACTGGGCCATCACGGACGTGGCCAGCCGGATCCAGTACGATGTGAGGCCAGAGCAGGTTCCTCGGCTCCAGGGCCCCCACGTGAGAGCTGAGCCCAGTGGCGGCGGTCTGGACTTGTGGTCCTGGGGTGCAAGGATGGCTGAGCCCGTGGGGTTCTGACCGCTCACTGCAGACAGGAACGTGTGTTGCATACACCACTGTGGTCATGTGTCACAGAGCTGACGTCTGTGGCCAATTCCACAGTGGCGGACGGTGAGTCCCCTCACCAGCAGGACAGCAGATCTGGACAGCGATGCCTCGAGGCAGACCTGGGGCCTTGCGCCGGGGCTCCGGCTCTTCCCAAAGCCTCAGCCTCCACGTGAGAGGCCCGCTCTTCCGCCTCACGCAGGGGCTCCAGCAGACAACGCTGTTTGGACCAGTTTCTGCTCAAGTTGTCCATTCCATCGACTGCCTGGGAGAGGCGACGGGTCCCAGCGACCACTGGGCACGCAGGGAGGGGCTGGGGCTTGGACTGTTCCCCACCCGCCCCGTGGGTCATCCTGCACGCTGGCGGCACAGCGGGCATTGCTCTGGGGCTCATGAGGAGAGGGTCATCAAGTTGCAGCCGGAGCGATAATTACGGAGCAGCTGGCTTCTCTCCCGGTCACTAATAGCAGACTGCTGTGAGTGCCCCATTATTCCCTTTGATAGCTAATTACAGCTGAGATTTGTCTCACCTCTGATTCTTACAGCTCTTGGAAAAATGGGGACACCTCCCTGGGCAGGCTCTTTAGGCGACAGAGCCCTGGGACCTTGTGCTGATATTCGCACCCCGCACCCCTGCTCTGCAGGCCCCGGGGACACACTCTACAGCCATCCTGGGGCAGGCTGCAGGTGGGAAGGCTTCCCTGGAGGAGAGCTGCCATGCTGTCCCCATGCCATCCTCCTTCTTCCCCTGTGCGTCTGGCCATGCCCCTGGAGGGGAGGTCCCGAGGCCTGGGCTGCAGAGGGAGGTCTCTGCTGAAGCTCCTGAGCTCCAGGGAGCCTGCGGAGCCCCCTACCCAGCTCTGGGCTCCGGTTGTGCCAAGAGAGCCGTGCTTGGCTCAGCAGGAAAACTGCCAAATTGTCAGTGGCAGTGTTGAGCCGGCCACAGAGGGCCGCGGGTGCTGTGGGGCCCCCGGGAGGTTCTCTGTGCAAGGAGATGTAACCCCAGCAAAATAGTGGATGTCCCTATAGCCTGGCAGACCTGGACAGGGCCATTTCAGCTCTGCATTGGCCATTGAAGGGCCTGAGCAGCACCTGAGGGCCATGCCTCTCCTCCAGGTGCAGCCCAGGTGGGCTTCACCTGCCCCTCCCGCACCCCCATGCTCAGGCTCCTGCATCACGCTCCCTGGGGATCTGGAGCCTTACAGGGCCAAGACTGAAGCACTTTGGTTGGGGCTGGTGCAGAGGGCAGACTGGGCATGACCTCCTCTCTGAACCCCACAGGCATGAGTCTCCCAGGGCTGTTCTAGCACAGTACCACAAACCCGCAGCTGATCCTGCAGAGAAAACCGATGGGCTCCCAGTCCTGGAGGTCGGAAGTCCCGCATGAGGGTGTTGGCAAGGCTGGCTCCTCCGAGGCTGGAGGGAACATCTAGTCTCCCCAGCTGAGGTGTTGCCTGCAATCCTGAGTGCTCCTTGGCTCATAGAAGCACCACCCGGCCTCTGCCCACATGAGTCTGTGTCCAAGCTGCCCCTTATTTATTTATTTATTTATTTACTTACTTACTTACTTATTTATAGTACTGGGGATTGAACCTAGGGACGTTCTACCTCTGAGCTACATCCCAGCCCTTTTATTTTTTATTTTGAAACAGGGTCTCTCTAAGTCGCTGAGAGCCTCACTAAGTTGCTGAGGCTGGCCTTGAACCTGCTATCCTCCTGTCTCAGCCTCCCAAGTACTGGGATTACAAGCATGTGCCACTATGCCCGGCAAAGTGTCCCCTTTTTATAAGGACACTGTCACGTTGGATTGGGGCCACCCTGCTCCAGTATGACGTCATCTTAGCTAATGATGCCTGGCAGGACCCTGTCTCCAAATAAGGTCACATGCTGAGGTACTGGGGGTTAGGACTTCAGCATGCATTCTTTTTGGGGGGGACACAATTCACCCCATAACCCAAGCCAGTCAGCTCCACCTGATTTGTTGTTTGCTCAGTGCACATGACAGAACTAAAGCCCCGAGTGACCTCCCTTACCCCTGAGGGCAGCTGGGGCCACGGTGCCCCTGAACGTCCCCGCTGGCGACCTCCAGGCCAAGCCGCTGGTCCAGGCCCCTCCCCAGCCCGCCCAGGGCTCTTTGACTAACACAGAGCTTCGCATGGCAGTGTCTCATTGTCTTACCAGTACTTTGGGGTCTTTGTGGGACGGGGCCCCCAGCAGGCTGCTCAGTTCAAGCACAGCTCAGCTGCCTCTGCAGGGCAAGCACAGTGCCCAGGCTGGACAACGCCAAGGACAGGTAGGGACGGCCCGTCGGCGTGGAGGGGCGCCCAGCTCTCTGCTGCTGCACCCGCAGACAGTGTGCAGGGAGCCCGCCCCTCCCCGCCGCCTTCCCTTCCCTGCCTGCACTCCCTGCTTGTCTCGGTCAACAGCCTCACTGCTCTGAACACACAGCTAGAGGAAGCAAGGCTGATTTGCCCACGGTTTCTTGGAGATTCCGGATTCAGTCCCTGTGAGGCCGGGGTCTGGAGCGCAGGGCATGGCGGTGGGAAGCGGAGAGAGGAGACAGGGAGAGAGCCAGGGCTCTGCACTCATATCACAGAGGCCAGAAGCAGAGAGAGCGAGCAAGCCAGGGGACCCACGGACACAGCACAATCCCTGCGGCCACCCCCCCAGGGACTTAGGTCACCACTGGTGGGATTACAGCCCTCATGACCTAACTCTATCAACGCTGAACACCATAAATGAGCTTGTAGGGGACAGTCTGTATCTAAGCATAACACATCTCTGCGCCCCTTGCCTTGGGCACCGGAAGTGAAAGTGAACAGCCGCAGACCATCCTCAACGCCTGAGCGAGGGCCCCTCTGGCCACAGTCAGCCTAGCCTCCCTCCCCTGTCCTGCGGTGGCCTCCTTACTGCCCTCCTCACCCTGAGCGTGTCCCCTCTCCAGCCCACTAATCCAGCGGCCTCCATGGGCCTCCCCACCCCAGCCTAAAACGCAAGTCTCGGCATATCCCTTCCTGGCCGCTCCAAAGGCCCCTGGACTTCCTGTTCAAGATGGCGAGCCAGGCAAGGTGCCTGCCTCCATCCCTCCTGAGACCCCGTAGAAGCACAGCTCAGAGTGACAAGCCCATGGACACAGGTCACCAACTCATGGGAGAGGTCGACAGAACTCTGCACCATGGAGAGGAGTGGCCACAGGCTGGCTGAGGACTCAGAGTCCTCAGGTGTAGGAGGCAGGCCCGGGGCGGGCTGGAAGTGATGGCGGCCCCTTGCCCCTCCCCGCTGCGTCACAGAGGGCAGGCAGGCAGTGTCCCCACATGGTGGAATAGACCAAGCAGACTCCTGGTGGACGCCGTGGCCCCAGAGAAAACTTTCTCCCTTCTGTTCTTGGGAATACCCGGCAGAGAGCTGGCTTCTTGCCCTTTTCCTAATGCGACTCTGGCAGGTGACTGTCATTCTGCCTGAGGAAACAGCCACTCAGACAGGAGGAAGGCCAGCTCAGGCCCACTCGTGTCCACGGCAACAGGAGTCTGTGGCCAGCATCCCAGGCCAGAGGCAGAGCACAGCCTGGGGACGGGGTGGACCTGGGAAACGGGAACTGTAAACACATCACGCTTAAAACCAGGGGCTTTTAGTCAATACGCTCGGGATGCCTGAGAACATTGCAATCGTAAGATGCTGATCGAAGGAGCCAGCGTGCTGGGTTAGGGGCTCATACCTGCAATCCCATACTTGGGAGGCTGAGACAGGGAGATCACAGGTTTGAGGTCAACCTCGGCAACTTAGTGAGACCCTGCTTCAAAATAAAAAATAAAAGGGGGCTGGGAGGTATAGCTGGGAGATAGAATATCCCTGAGTTCAATTCTTAGTTCCAAAGAAAAGATAAAAAAAAAGAGGGAAGGAAAAAAGGAAGGAAGGAAGGAAGGAAGGAAGGAAGGAAGGAAGGAAGGAAGAAAGGAAGGAAGAAAGGAAGGGAGGGTCAGTGAGCAGAAAATAAGACAGAGCACTTAGGGTTTTAAAAAACAGTCACAGAAACAGAAATTCCAATAGAGGATATGGAAAATCAAGTTTAAACTTTATTTAAATCTTCCCGGAATTTAAATTTATAAATGAAAAGGAGCAAACCAGGGGCCTAGTGTCTGATTGCTGGCAGGTCGGGAGGAAGATGACAGCAGAGGGGAACGACAGGAATCAACAGGACAGCGCAGGGCCACCGTCACCAAGCTTCCAACTCACATGGCCTTCTTGGGATAGTTGTCTTAGTCCCCTTTGTGTTGCTATAACAAAATGCCGGAGGCTTGGAGCTTCACAATGAAGAGGTTTGTTTTGGATGGTGGTTCTGGAGGCAGGGAGGTCTAAGAGCAAGGCACGGGTTCGGCCTGGCTTCTGGTGAGGGCCTCCCACTGCATCCTAACACGGCGGGTGTGGAAGGGAAGCAGGTGTGTGCAGAAGAGAGGCATAGTGCTGGAGAGGAAGAGGAGGGCCCAGCTCACCATGCAACAGTCAGCTCTCACCCCAACCCGGTCCCAGCAGGGCAGGCGCCCACGCCTTGAATGTGGAGCTAGATGGTGGTGCTGATGGGGTGGGGCACAGAACAGGGACTGTGGGAGGGCTCACGGTTCTGGTCCCTGTCCATTTGTCTCCTCCACTGAACATTCTCTTCACAAGGCCCGGGTTCAGTCATCTCATTCCTCTTGCCTGGTGTCCGACAGGTCATGGGTGGTCATGGGTGGCTAAGGGAGCCCAGGGTCCCCAGGCCCCCCAGAAATATCAACCACAGTGGTCATAGCTCACGCTAGGCCACACCCACTGCCACAGCCCACATGGGACAGGCCTTCCCCTTGGGGGCAGGGCTCCCCACTGCCACCCTGACTCCAGGGCAGTGCCTGGTGGTGCCGGGCCCACTGCCTCCTCTGCATCTGTGAATGGGTGCCCACACGGCTCTGGATGAGACAGGCTTCCCGAGTCTACGGCTTCACAGGGTGTGAGGCAGGCATGCAAAGTCCCACACTTCTGACAAGCATCTGCCGGCTCCCTCCAGGAGTGCGGATGGGACCCTGGGCCAGCCTCTCTCCTGTCTTGTCCCTCGGTCTTTCTGCTTTCTGGTCATAGACCTCTGCTTCCCCAGCAGTTGGGTGTAACTGACCCCAGGGTCTCAGGGACTGAGCCTGCACCCCCCCCCCGCCAGGTCCCCATCCCCAGTCAGAACCTCCTGGCCCACGTTTCCAGAGTCACAGGCCAGATGCCCTCTGCTCCCCCTGCCTGCCGAGCTGGGGGACCATCACACACGCCCTGCAGTGCCCACCAGCCTGGGCCTGGACAGAGAGGCCCGGTTTTGCTGGCGATGTCTGAGCCCTGGGTCCGGCCCATTGCTGTCCCAGGCCCCTCGGTGGTCTCTGCCTCCTGAAGCTGAGAGGTCCTGGTGAGCAGGTGTCTTCAGGGATGGCTCCTTCCCTGCGGTCCTCTTGTCCTCCCTGTGCAAGGGAGCTGCTGGTTCTGTCTGGCCATCCAGCACTTGGGTCCTGACTCCTTCACACCCCGGCCAGGTGCTGGGAGAGTGGGCACCTCCAATGCAGAGACCTCTGGGTGTGGCAGGAATGCGGGTCACAGTCACCTCTCTTTGGGGACTGGTTCTGTACTCGCACTTTGGCTACGCCGTCCTTACATCACTTCCACTCACAGAGGTGGACAGCGACTCACCCCGGGGCCGAGGCAGCACCTGAACCCAGAGGGCCTGACTCGGTACCATGGCCCGCTCGCTCCAGGCCGGCATGTCTCCAATGGCGGCATGTTTCCAACTGGCCTCCGGGGCCGGACGGGGTGGTTCTACCTGCATCCTGGAGACAAGACCTCTGAGGCGTCCCTCGGGTGAGCCGGCCTTGCCGCCCCGAGAGCTCGGCTTCAGATTCCCCGCGGACACTTGCAGCGGCTGCTGGCAGAGCAGGCGCGGTGTCCTCGGCCACCTCTGGGCCCCTGGTCATCTCTGGGTTCTCTGGAGCACCGCCACCTGCCACCTGCAGTCCACAGTCAGCTGCCTGCGTTGCCTGGCGAGGTCCCTCCAGGGCACACCAAGTGTTCCAGATGCCACATGTCCGCCTAAAAATGATACTTAGAAGAAGCAAAATCTTACTTTAAAAAAATGCCACAGTCTGTTTCCTTCAGCAAAAGAAGCGGGTGCAGAGGAGTCTGTGGGTGACAGCCGCACTCTCCCTGTGGGGCCTGGGGTCTTCCTGGACAGGTGCTTGGGACCATGAGATCAATGTGCTACCGCACCCTTCCTGGAGGGGGGCAGCAAGTGGCCCTGCTCAGTAGCAAGAAGCTCGCATGTCCCTATCCTGTGTCCAGAGGCCCTGAGGGTGGAGTCAGGGGTGGGGTCAGGGGTGGGGTCAGGGGTGGGGCCAGGGGTGGGGTCAGGGGTGGAGTCAGGCTGTCCCCGCCCTGGCACCAGCCTCCATCCCCCCCAGGACAGCAGCCTCTAGGCAGCTCTGCTCCCTCAAGCCCAGTTCCAGACCATTGAGCACCCTGATCCTGCGGCCCCAGAGCTTAAGCGTGGTCTCCCCCAGAGGCTCTGTTGAGGGAGGAATGCGGGTCTCCTGGGTGGGTAGGTCCCCCAGGAGGACAGGGGTCCCTTCTATTGAAGCTATGCTTGCAGAGCCCCTGATGTTGCCCTGCTCCAGGTACACACGTCCCTTGTGACTGTCACACGCTAGCCCTCCCCGCGGGTGGTAAGTGTCTCATCTGGCATCCACTAATATTTATTGAGTGTTCGCTCTAAGCCTGGGCTCTTGTTTCCATCCATTAACTCATTCCACCTTCAAACCAATCCTTGAGGGAGGGTTTACAATCAGACCAACTTCCCAGACAAGGATCCGAGGTCCAGAGAGGTTCAGACACTTGCCGAAAGCTACACAGCAGGCATCAGCGCCACTGTTGGTAAAAGGGCTGCCTGCCTCCTGAGCCCCTTTCTGATCCCTGCTCTGCTGTCCCCCGAAAACTCAATGCAGGTAAATGGAGAAACGGGTCTATTCTCATCCTAACGGAGAGAGTAGTGGAGAGGGGGAGGTTCTCTCACCCCCGTGGCCGTCCTCCATGATAAACGGAGTGGAGGTATCCCCCCCACTTTGCAGGCGGGCTGTGGGTGGGTAAGTTGGGAATCACAAATTCCTCCCGGGTCTGTTGCCCCTTGGAGAGGACATGACTCTGGCAGGGTCTGAGTCCCACACTCCCTCGGACGGCCGTGGCCACCCCCCACGGCGATGTCCTGGTGGTGCGCCTGCTCCTGGGAACCTGACGGTACTTCACCATGTCTCAGGTAGGGTGACCGATCCCTCGGGCCCTCGTGGATGAACTGAGTGGGTGCAGGAGCGAGTGTCCCCATCCCATGGGGGGCGGGCGGTCCGGCCTCCAGAGACGCCCTACCTGCTAGCTGCTTCGTGCCTCTGTCTTCAGGGAGCCCAGGAGAAAGTACTTCCTCCTCGGGCTTTGGAGAAGGATGAGAAGCAGCCTCTGGTGTTTGAGGAAGTGCAGAAGTTTCCTTGGAAACAACTGTTCTTCTCAGCCTGGAGACACGATGCCTCTTGCAAACAGGGCTCCCAGCCCAGGGGCCGAGGCTCACGGGTGAGCGGGCTCGGAGCTGCGGCATGGGCAAGCGCCCATCCAAGTCCCTGTGTGGCTGGCCAGCGTCCTTCTCCCTGCGCCAGGCAGCGTGCACACGCTCCTGCCTTCGCCTTAGTTGATAGAATAAAACATCAACACCAGCACTGCTCTCAGGTCACGCTGGCCCGAGAAGGGGCGCTGGGGAGCCAGGGCTCAGTCCCTTCCCTTGGAGGCCTGCAGTCCAACAGGGAGTCCCGGGGTCAAGCCCAGAACCCCCGGAGAACGGAGTCACACAGCAGCTGCGCTCCACAGTCATAGAATCTGAGACTTTGGAACCGAGGGGGCTTAGCACAGGGCACCCCAGAACCACGGCTGTCAGTATCAGAATCAGAGAGGCCTGCAGGCGAGGCGTCCAGAACCGCAGTGATTTTTCTGACAAGTGAACCTTGATTAATAGCGGGCAGGAGCGTGGGAGGCGGAGGCGGAGGCGGGTGCGGGCTTGGGAAATGGCCTCCTTTACCCGGCCTTGATGCTGGGCTTGTCTGTAGCCCCTGGGTTCCCGCAGGCCCACTTCTGTCTTTGTGGAGGCCTGCGGAGGTCATGGGGACCCCTGGACCCCTCAGCCATGCCCCGCGCGGTGTCCCTGGGGCCCTGCTTTCTCCATTATGATCTGCCTCTTCCCCTCGGTGGGAAAGGCAGGAACACTTGGCCAAGGGGCTTTGGGGTCGCAAGACGGGGCCTTGGGAGCCGCTGGCCACAGGCAGTGCAGCGTGGGCGGAGGAGCCGCCCTGGACAGAGCAGTGCTGTGCCCCTGGGCCAGCACCGTGGGGTGACCTGGGCCAACCCGCCCCACTGTGCCGGTTTTTCTTGGGGGTGGCGGGACTATAGACACCCCTCCCCAGGCTGCACCTCCAGGGCTGGGACAGTGCTCCAACCTCAGCTCCCCTTGACTTCCAACCTGCAGCCACGGTCTCCAGCCTCAGTCTGCCCTCAGAATGCGCAGGGCCAGGGCTGGGCTCAGGGGTCTGCATACCTATGACCTGCAGTCCTACTGCATGGCTACCGGGACGGAGGTGGCAAACCACATCACGCAGAAAGTGGCAAGAACCTGAGGCGCTGCAGTTGGGGGCTGACACCAGAATACCCGGTGTGGATTTACATTCAACTTGAAATTGTTAAGAACCATTTTAAGTTCACAGCAAAATTAAGCAGAAAGTACTGCTTATCCCCATACATCCTGCCCGGTTCTGCCACCTCCCCGCCAGCGCCCGGAGCCAGGGCAGCATATCTTACAGATGACCAATGTGGCCCTATGGCCTCCTTGATGGAGACACACAAACCCCAGGTGCCGAGGGGAGACATCCCTGTGGGGGGACATCCCTGTGGGGGGAGATATCCCTGGGGAGGGGAGACATGCCTGAGGGGGGGTGGGTATGATGGAGTATCTGGGTGTTGGGTCTGGGCTGAAGATAAGGGGCAGATGCTCTCAGACCTCTCCCTGAGGGTCCCTCTGATACCAAGGCCCCAGAAGTCAGGGAGTGGAGGGTGGGGCAGGCTGAGCTGGGAGCCATGCTGCATGCCCCACATCAGTTTCTTAGTGGGAGGAAGGCCTGGGTACATCCTGGTCATCAGGAACCGGGATATCCTGAGGAGGACTCCCATGTCCCAGCAGGCAATTTGAAGAGGTGGAAAGAAACCCCAAATTCCTGCATTGAAGGCACAGGTGCGGCCTCAGGCAAAGAAGACGCCCCCAGGTCACTCCACCAGGCCCTTTGCTGCGCTCCAAGTTTCCTGGGGGACGGGCCCCATTGGAGCTACATTTTTAGGGCATCAATAATTGAGCTTTTTGTTTTACAAGGAGGAATACAGCAAGAAGCATGTCGGCTGAGACACGCTGCAAATAAAAGACTGTGCACATGGGAATCCCAACACTTCAAATATTCCTCTGCCTGCCAGCTCTCCGCAGCTTCTGGCTCTATGGCTTCTGTCACTTGCTGCTGTCAGCCTGGGAATGACACAAAAGCTGAGCAGCCCAGGGACCCGGGACCGAAACTCAGTGTAAACAGTTGTTAGCGTCTCTACCCCTGAGATGGCATGGAAATTGGGTGATCAATTTTTCAGTGACTTTAATGGAATATTATTTTCTTCTCCTTTGAAATCAATTTCATCAAAGCCAAGGTTTTCCTTAGGTTAAATGGCTATTGAAATGCAGATGCAGGATTAACAAGCAAACAACAGGCTTTCTCCAGAATTAAAGTGGGAGAAAGGGACAGGTGTCAAAGAACTGGGGAGCCATGAGGGTTCAGTGGTCTCTGGAGGGAGCAGGGCCCATGGTTTATTCATTAATCCATGACACAGGAGGGTGGCCAGTCCATGCTAGTGAGTGGCCGTGAGCACCTGAGTGAGTGGGTGAGCGAGTGTGGTGCTGAGCTTGGTCAACCTGTCCCATGGGGGTGGCTGTGCTTGTGCTGAGGGCCCGGTGGGTCACAACTTTCCCAGCTCGGCCCCATGGCTATCTGGGGGGTCTCTGGACCTGGCTCCACTTCCTGCTTCTCTCACTGGCCTGGACGCCGTGGGGAGACTAGCTGATGGGAGGCAGCGACCATCACTGTGTGAAGACACTGTGTCTATGCAGCGAGGACAGGCACCGTCCCGCCCTGGAGAAACTGGGTCCAGCAGGTGCACGCCTGGAACGTCACAGCCCCTGAGCCCCGGGGCCCTCCTCTGATCAAGAAGGGAGAAGCTCCCACCCTAAGGACCCTGGACAGAACTAGCGGGGACAGAGCATGAGAGGTTCCTCCTAGGACACCCAGGGCAGGATGCAGAGGTCAACCCTGGGGTGACCCGGGGTGCGTGGCCAGTTCAGTGCAGGGGCCTGTAGGATGCTTGAATCACCCCGGAGCCTGGTGGAGGGAAGGGCTGGAGCTGTCCCTGCTGCAGAGAGCACAGTGGCTGCCCTTGTCCTCTCTATGCTGTGGGACTCACTGTGGGGTCAGGCGGGGCAGCTTCCCCACACCGCTGGAAGCCTTGGCCCCTCAGTGGGCAGGGGAGGCCGCCAGGCCCCAGCACCCAGCTGAGTGCGGCTGGTCCCCACCAGCTGGGATGGAGACGTGCGTGCAGCCTGATCTCCTGCTCAAGGCTGACCTGCGGGCAGAGCTCTTTGTCTTGCTATTTTTCCCTTTTTACAAAAATAAATTATTCCTACTGTAGAAATTGGGGGAAACCTCAGAAAATGCAAGGAAAATTAAAATTGCCTGCCCCGCACCCACGCGGAGCAATTTCAGAGACTTGGCAGAGTGGAGGGAGGAGTTCCAGGGGCCTGTGACCTGAATCATAGGAGACAGGGCGCCCGAGAGAGGTGTCTGGGGCACTGCATCCTCACGAGGGTGCTCAAGCCACCAAGGGACTGGGATGTCACAACACTCCAGAGACACTCAAGCAGATTGAAATTATGTGGCGAAAGTGTGAATTCCACAGTGGGTGGTCCCAGAAACCCACTCACAGACTCGTGACTGAGCCGGGCCTCCATGGCGCCTGCACCAGCTCCCTCCCTCGGTGGCGGGGACAGCCTCCTACCATCCCACCCGCTCCAGGCTGCCTGGCTGCTACCCCAGGCCTCTCCCTGGCTGAGCTGGGGCCGGCAGACTTAGCATGCTGCAGCTCTGCTGTAGATAGGCAGGCGCTGGGAGAGCAGCACGCCCTCTGACCCCACCTGTGACCTTCCTTCCTGTTGCCAAGGAAGGGGGGGTGATGCTGAGAAAGGGACAGTCGCGGGGTCCCTGGGAGTTGCACTGGTGGAACAGTCTCTACACTAGGCCCTCCACAACTTGGGGCTTCCTGCCAGCTCTGCTGGGGGGGGGGTGGCTCAGGGCGCAAGAGGAACCCCTGGGTCATGTCATGTGACTCTGGGGCATCGCTGTGATTTCTCATTCCCTGGGAAGAAGATGGAAGGCACAGGGTGGGGTGAGGTCGAGACGTCTGGCCATATCATAGACGGCAGAGGAGTTGTACGCGAGGACGGCCTGCTCAGAGGTAGGTTTCCTGCCCGCCCAGCTGGGTTCTGTCTCCTGAAAGAGGCACAAGTCTTTGGGGTCGTGATGAACAGGCCTGGAGCCTGGGTTCATTCCGCCCTCTCTGGCCTTCATTATGTCTTGGGATCAAGCTGCTGAGCAAAGGGACAGTTTTTCAGGGACCCACAAGGAGCAGGCCTTGGGAGGGGCTGTCCTGGGCCTGTCGAGGTGTTCAGAGACAGCGAGGGGAGGCTCCTGGGGGACAACTCTCGCAGCGGCGTCCACCCCGCGGGAGGGGTCCAGGCCTGGGGATGGGGATGGGGGTCAGGGCCCGGCCACTGTGGAAGCAGGATGGCATCTGGTTAGGGCTATGGCCTTGAACTTGGCAGGCGGAGCAGAAGCCTGGCTTGGTGGCTCACCAGGCGGTGCCCTCAGTGGGAAGTTGCTCAATTCCCCTGTGCCTCAGTTTCCCCTGCAAAATAGAAACTCCCGCCCAGGTGACATGGCCTTGGGGCTTGGAACGCTTTCCCTCTGACCTGGGCGCATAGCCCCACGCCCTCCTCAACCCGGGCAGTCTCTTTCCTCAGATGCCACCGAAGCCAGATGCCAGAGCCACAGCCAGCAAGCGCCACGTCGTGCCATCCTGACACATCTAAAATAGCTCCTGCTAATTGGGCTCATTGCTCATCTTTTCCTGCCATTTTCATAAATTGCATCTAATTGTTTTCGGATTGATTCTTTAAAAATAAATTGCTACCCAGAGTCTTTTCTGGAGCACCTGCCCACACCAGCGTTGGGCGAGGCATCCCGAGAGGCCTGGCAGGTTTATTTTCGCTGTGTTGTGTCTTGGTTTGGGCGCTTTGGTGGCACCTCCACGGAGTCCGGGATTTCTCTGAAAGCTTCCCCTGAGTCGGAAGATGAGCGTCGCCCAGGATGGAGATGCAGCAAGTCGCAGCGGCAGCCACGCGCGGACGTCCACCGAGGGCTGATTTTGCAGAGTCCCGCGTTAGGTGCTTTACCTGCCTCCTCTTGGTTCATCGCCCCTGATTAAAAAAAAAAAAGAATCTTTCCTCCATTTAATCAATAAGGAAATGGAGATCAGTGAAATGCCTGTCATAAAGAAAATCACTTTTCTTCCTCCCACCCCCGCCCCGATTCCTTGTCACCCCGAGAAAGCAGAGCCCCACCAGGAGCCTGGCTCTCCCCTGAGGAGACAAGAGGCCGTCTCCTTGGCAACCAGGCTTCCCGCCTCCCTGGCCAGGGTGCCCTGTTTGCCAGAGCCCCTCCTGAGACTCCCTCAAGGGCACAGGCGGCCCTACCCACCTCCCAGAGCCCGAAGGGGCCCAGGCCTCAGGCACCAGTCAGAGCCCCCACCCTTGGGGGCCGTGGGCGGAATTTTAAACTCCTGAAGTATTCTTAAAAAGCACCCATGCGGTTAGTTAAACCTCCTAAAATAATTGCAGTCAAGCAATTACTTCTCTTAAAGGCACTCGGAGGTGTTCGGATCAAGGCTCCTATTTTTCCTGATGACGGCAGGTCCTTTTGTGGCGCCCAGCCGGGGTGGGACGTTCCCACAGGTGCTCCTGGGACTCGGTGCTCCTCCCCGGCGCTGCTTCCCTCCTCCTCCGGCCTGCCTCCCACACCCCAAGGCCTCCAGGAGCACAAGCAAATGAAGGCAGAGCGCCTTTCCCGACGCCCAGAGAGGAAAGAGCGCGTCAGCAAAGCTGGCCCTTCCGCCACGGCCTCTGCCCCAAGCCAGGCGTGGCTGTGGGCCAGCTGCGTCCCTGTCCCTCTCCTGGCTGCTCCCCTGGCCGCGCCACCTCTGCAGTGGGGCAGAGGGCTGAGGGGCACGTCCCCGGGGACTGGCCTGGGCGTGGTGCTCCTGAAACCCCTCTCCCTTCTCCTCTCTCAGGCTCTCCTTCTCCCTCCTTCCTTCTTTGAGCGCTCACGACACACCTCCTCTGCGCTGACCCTCAAGGGTTGGTGATGGATCTGGGTAGCCCTGACCTCAGGGCGCTTCCAGAGAGCAATGGTAGGGGAGGATATGACGGGGTGGGGCACAGGACCCGGGGTGCCTGGTGCTGCTGGGGGACCCAGGGAAGCTTTAGAAAGGAGGGAGGTGAGCCGAGTGTGGTGGCACACACTTGTAATTCCAGTACTTGGGAGGCTGAGACAGGAGGATCGCAGGTTCGCGGCCAGCCTCAGCAACTTAGTGTTTGCAATTTAGAGACCCTGTTTCTAAAGAATAAAAAATAGGGCTGGGGATGTAGCTCAGAGGTAGAATGCCCCTGGGTTCCATCCCCAGTACCAAAAAAAAAAAAAAGGAAGAAAGGAGATGGGTGGAGCATCCGATGACTTCAGCAAAGGTGTCCCCATCCCCCGAGGGCACCACAGTGACGTGCGCCCCAGTCAACATGAGTGCAAACAGCAGAATGAGAGCTCTGAGCCCAAGCCTAGAAGAAGCTCATGTTGCTGCTCATCAGTCTGGGAACTCCGGGCCCCACCATGAAGAGCACGTGCCGGGCAGTCCACTGAGCCTACGAGGAGGGACGCATGGAGCAGAGCTGAAAGTGACCGCTTAGCCAGGACTACACACAGCTGGCTCAGCTCAAGGCACCATGGCCCAGCCAACTTGAGACTCATGAGCAAGAAAGATGGGCTTCTGTTGTAAGTGAAGATTTGTTACGCAGCTCCTCTGTGCCCAGAGCTGACTGCTGCAAGGTCATACTCACTCTGGACCTTCGAATCCGGCAGGGCTCTGCCAGCTGGGGAGGACACTGAGGGAAAAGGGAATGGAGTACCTAGGAGGGAAGGGGCTGGTTCTGGATGCAGGCTCTGAGCCCCACGGCCCTGAGCGTACCTCCCCCAGCCTAGCCAAGCCTGGGAGGCTGCTCTGACGGGTGCAATCCAAACACCCAGGGAAGTGCTGGTCTGGGTGCCTTAGGGCAAGGAGGGCATCCTCACATCCCCCAGGCCCACACTCTCCCACCTGGAGGGACTGTGCTCTCCCCGCCCCCTTCCTGAGCCCCCTCTGCCTGTGGACACCCCATCTTCAGCCATGTCCCACCCTGCAGGCAGCTCTCCACCTCCGTCCAATGGCTGAGCACTTCCTCCTTTATGTCCAAGTTTAGCATTGGACCGTGGGTCTGTCCTTGGGGGCACCTCGAAGCTGCAGGGCCCTCAAACGTGGCTGCCTGGGGTCCTGGGCATTCTCTGCATGCACGCTCCCAGGCCATGCCTCCTGAGAATGGGCTTCACGTGGTGAGGAGCGGGGCCCTGGAATCTGCATTCCCCAAGCTTCACGCTGAAAAGCAGTGTTCCAGGCGGTGTGAGGGCCTGGGTCTGGCCCCCTGCAGCCATCCCACGCCCGGCAGGCCGTGGAGCAGCCTCTTTATCCAGTGAAGCTGGCCTCCTCTGCCCTCGGAGCTCTGTGCCCGGAGGACATTCCGACTGTCAGCCTCAGAGATGAAGAAAAACGTTCCCTGCTTAGAAGCACTCCATTTGGCTTCTTTACTTGGGGAACTGGCTCCGCTGTGTCCTGATCCCCTGCCTGGGACCCAGAGGCTGGGGGCCACAGGCCAGATGGCCCACAGGCCTGCAGGCCCTCCCCTCAGGACCCAGGCAGACCCCTGACCCCCATAATCTGTCCACCCCCATGCTGGCCTGGGGAACCAGACTCACCCTAGGAGGTGGACCGGCTGCCCAGGCCCTGGTGGATAGCTACCCGGAGGCCTCGGCACTTCCTCTCTTGGCTGGCCTGGCAGGAGGCAGCTCCCACCCCAGCCCTGCAGGTTCCAGCCCCCATAGGGGAGCTGCCTTCTCCTCTGCGCTCCCTCCTCCTGCAAGAGCATCCACCAAATGCACCCTTTGCTCAGGCTGCAGACTATACCTGTCCCAGGAGCGCCAGTGTCCTCAGGGCTGGGTCTCCCTGGTCATCAAGACATAACAGCTTCCTTTCCCTTCACCAGACCCACCGCAGCTAGAACTTGGGCTGGGCCACAGTGCAGTAAAAGAATCAGCAGGCTCCAGGCCCCATGCAGCCCCCCACCCAGGACCAGGGCCACAGGACCACCCTCTGCCACCACCCACCGGGCCTCGTCCCCCTCTGAGCTGGGGGCTTTACAGCTGTAAGAGGGCTGGAGCTTCCTTCTCCTGGCTTTTTTTTTTCTTGCGGTACTGGGGATTGAACCCTGGAGCGTTCTACCTCTGAGCTACACCCCCAGCCCGATTTTATCTTTTTATTTTGAAACAGGGTCTCACTAAGTTGCAGAGGGCCTCACTAAGTAGCTGAGGCTGGCCATGAACCTGTGATCCTCCTGTCTGGGCCTCCCAAGTACTGGGATTATAAGTGTGCGCCACCACGCCCGGCCTATTCTCCTGGCTTTTAAACACACTGAGAGGAGACACAGCTATAGCCGCTTCCCTTGTCTGAGAGCTCATTTTCCAGCGACTTCAGTTATCCACTGCTAAGCATGGTCTGAAAATATTAAATGAAAAATTCCAGAAATAAACAACTCATAAATTTTAAATTGCACACCATCCTGAGCAGCCTGATGGAACCTTGCACCATCCTGTTCCATCACTCCAGGACGCAGTCATCCCTCTGTCCAGTGTATCTGCACAGTATACTCTACCCACCCGTTAATCACTTAGCAGCCATCTTGGTTATCAGACAGATGTCTTGGTATCCCAGTGCACGTGTTCAAATAACCCTTATTTTACTTAATAACAGTCCAAAGTGCAAGAGTAGTGGTCTTGTACTGTAGGTACAGTATATTGTTATAATTATTCTAATTATTATTATTTATTTTTGTAAATCTCATACTGTGTCTAATTTAGAAATTAAACTTAGCTGGGCATGGTGGCACATGCTTGTAATCCCAGTATTTGGGAGGCCGAGACCAGAGGATCACAGGTTCACAGCCAGCCTCAGCTACTTAGTAAGGCCCTCTGCAACTTAGTGAGACCCTGTTTCAAAATAAAGAAAAAAAATAGGGCTGGGGGTGTAGCTTGGAGGTAGAATGCCCCTGGGTTCAATCCCCAGTACCGCAAAAAAAAAAAACCCGAAATTAAACTTTATCATAGATATACAGGTACGAGAAAAAAACATAGTATATATAGGGTTTAGTACTATCTGAGGTTTTGGGTGTCCTCTGGGTCTTGAAACTCATCCCCCTCAGATAAGGAGAGACAACTTCTGTCAACCCCAATGAGGAAAAATTGGCGCTTCAAAACAAAAAGTTGGCACTTTGTAATAGAATTTGTTATCCAACAATCTTGTGGCTCTCAGCACTATGAGTGGAAATTTTATGCCTTGGAAGGGAGACCTTTTACTCCCAGGGCTCAAAAGAAAAGGCCTGAATCATTGTGAAACAAATTAACTCCAATTAGCCAGCATATCTCAAAATGGGAAAGAAAGAAGACAGGCCCTTCATGAATCTAAACATTGTTTTTAGCCACAGTACCAATGTTTGCACACAGGCACTAAACCCCATGGTCTAAACGATTTGTCCCTTTTCCAAAGCTACCATTCATCGACTTGATAAGGAAGGCACCGATTTCTCAGATAAATAAGCCATGTTTAACTCAGCTGTAAACTGAGTTTCATGTTACTTAAATCAAAGTGCGACTACTCCAGCACCTGCTTGCTTAATCTCTTACACAGAACAGAAATGAAAACTCTCACCCACAGATTTTCTTCCCTTGCTCCCTTCTTAAAATTTCTACCACCCTGCCAGCAGCCATGGTGGTGCACACGTATAATCCCAGTACATGGGAGGCTGAGGCAGGAGGATCGCAGATTCGAGGGCAGCCTCAGCAACTTAGCAATATCCAGTGCCCTTTGTGGACTCATTGTTAATATCTATCACGTGTCTTCTGTGTATCAGGGACCACACTGGACCTGGAGATATACATTAGCCAGTAAATCACCTGCCATCCATCTACATTTATTGGACTGTTTCAATCCCATTGAAAAGACAGAGAAATAGCAAATAACTTGAAATCCTAACAGTGCTGGAAAGCGCGGGCAGGTCCCCTCAGGAGCCCTCGAATTCTGCTGCACACGTGGGATGGAGCCGAGCCACGCTGGGGCCCAGAGCAGCCGGGGCCCTCCTAGGGACAAAGCCAGCAAGGAGAGGGAACAGACCGCAAAGGCACAGAGGTCGGAGGTCGGAGAAGCCCTGCGACTGGGGAGCAGCACGAGGCGGTGGCACGGAGCCACCCCTGACCTCGTCAGACACTGGACACACTTCCGCGGGTCCAGGAGCGCCACGGGTGTTCAGGCAGCGAGGACATTACCCAAGTGAATCATTTTCTTTATAAAAGATGCAAATGGCTTTATAAAGGCAATACATGTTCGTAGTAAAAAAAAAAAAAATCAGATACCACAGACAAATATAAAAGAGAAAGTAAAAATGGCTCCAAGTCTCGTGGGCCAGAAATAATGATCACTGTTAACTTGTCTCACTGCAGCGGCAGCGAGAGGTTGAGAGGGTGGAGCTGAGAAGACACAGTGGAAAAAGAGCAGGCGACAAAGAGGGCGAGCCTGGGGACAGACCTGAGGACTGCAGGTGACCCCAAGAGGCCTGACAGGAGGAGTGGGCCTGGAGAGGAAGGTTTAAAGAAAGCACACGAGTCCCAGAAGCAGGAGTCCAGGAATCGCAGGGCCTCTGGCACCAGCATGGAGACCGCCACGAAGTCCACACAGCACAGGGACAGTCCCCAGGAAAGGGGGACACAGGACTCTCAGGAGTCCCCTCCACGAGAGGGACGCTACTCTCTACCTCACCGCATCCCCATGCCTGGCTTAAAAGATGTAATAAGTATATGGATTATATTGATTAATATTGAATAGTAGCCAGGCATGGTGGTACACGACTGTCATCTAAGTACTTGGAAGGCTGAGACAGGAGGATTGCAGGTTCGAGGCCAGCCTCTGCAACTTAGCGAGACCCTGTTTCAAAATGAAAAAAGGGCTGGGGGTATATCTTGGAGGTAGAATGCCCTTGGGTTTAATCCCCAATACCAAAAAAATAAATAAATAAATCGAATAGTAACTGAATCCCAAATGTGATTCACTCTATGGGAAGAGGGGAGGCACGGGGCGGGGTCTAGAGAGGAGTCTATGCACTTCTGTCCTGTCACGAGTCCAGACAAGGTGAACAAAATTCAAAGATCAAAGTGCGGCAGAACAAGCAGGCTGTTTGGAAACGTGGAGGAAAAATACCCAAGAAATAAAACCAAACCAACATAAAAACAGGAGACACAGGAAGTAGTTGTGTCCCTGGAGTGGGGCTCGACGAGGGGGAGGGGAAGTGGGAAGGGGTGGATTTTATCACGGACCTGGGAAGATGATTTGGCTTTTAAATGATGCCCTTGGCATATGGTTTCAATGCAACAGAAGCATGAAGCACGAGAGGGAAGCTGCTGGTTTGGCAGTGAGGCCACGTGGCTTCCGTCTGGACACAGTGTGGTGTGCAAGGCAGGTCTTTCCTTCTCCGGGAGCCCCCTGGGCCCTCGCCCACCGCTGGAGACGATGCTCTAGACCTCACTTCGCTCAGTGCGGGGCCAGACCGTGCCTAGGAAGAGCGACAAAGACCTACTGAGGCTGCTGGTCCCATGCTGCGGACGGAGCCATGACAGAGCCAGCCAGAGGGAGCAGAGATGCGGTCCAGGCAGAGGATGGAGCGGCTGGGCCTGCAGGCAGAGCTGGTGTGCATCTGAGACCTTGGTGAGGAGAAGGGATCCAGGCAGGGGCGGGCATTTAACCGACTCCAGTGCTCAGACTACAGTCCCCCGCCCCGCCTCAATGCTTCCAGAATTAGGGATTGGAAAGCAGTTGTGTAAATTGCTTTGGAACTGAATTTTTCAGGAGCACCTCCTGGTCCCTGCCCTGTGGAGGGAGAGCCCTGGCTGCATCCTCAGTCTTCACCTGTCGTGTGGCCTCCTCCCTGCGTGTCTGTGTCATCTATGTGCACGCCATCACCAGAGGCAGGCTCCCCCAAGTCCAGAGCAACGTCACATCTGCAAAGACCCTACTTCCACATGAGGCCATCTTCGGAGGTTCTGGGTGGATGTGAGTTGGGAGGACACTACACCGTGGGAGGCTGTCAGCTGACCCCCCTCGTCTCAGCTGGGCGGTGAGTCCCCTCTTACAGGGTGACCTGAGCTGCACCTCCTCACATTGGGACCCCAGCCAGTGCCACCAGACGCACCTGTCCACGCACATTGGGAGCAGCCCCACAGAGCCCCCGGCTTCTGTCCTGCGCGAAACTCAGAAGCAGAAGGCCAGTGGCAGGAAGGCCAGCCCTGTTGCTCTGTCTGCACTTGGGCTGAGGGCCCCTCCCTGGCGTGCCCAGGGCCTCCATACCATCCCCCCAAAAGACCATTCCTCTAGCCCAAAGCTCCTGCCTCCTGAGGACGCGGGCCACCAATAGGGACTACCACATCCGTGCTGGGTCCTCAGGGGGCCTCTCCAAGTGCCCAGGCCGTCATGGACAAGCCTGTCTCGGGCTGTCATGACTCTCATGCACTGCCCTTTCTTACTAAAAATCAAGTCTTCAAGAGGGAGCTCTCCAGGGAGGCCCTGCAGGGACTGGAAGAGGAGGAGCTGGTCCCTTTTCCCTGGCACTGCCGGGGCTCAGGCCTTAGGATCGGGCACAGGAAGAGCTTTGTCCTCCTGGCACTGGTATGATCCCCACTTTCCAGGAACAGAGAAGTTTAGAGAGGCAGAGGTTTGCTCATGTTACAGCCCAGAAGTGAACTAGCGAGGCCTGCGCTGCGCATCTGCAGACCCAGCTCAATAGGCTTCCCCTGCAGCATATGTGCGCACACGCGCGTGCATGTGAGTGTGTACGCTGTGTGTGCATGGTGCACAGCTGGTACAGGAGCTTTCGCTGCTGAACCAGGGAGGTTGGTCTTGTTCCAAATCGGAGAGGAGGGGTGGGAGGTTCCTAAACAGGGATGCTGTGATCTGAATTCTGTCTGGGGAAGGTCACCCAGGCTCACTTGCTTAATCGGTAGCTATTGATGACCCGCCAAGAGCAGGGACCGCAGTGCTGAGCAATGCTCGGCGCTGGGGTGGGGAGGACCTGGCACGGGGCTACACTCCCTCTGTGCACGGGGCTGCCTCCTGAGAGCAAGGAGTACTCTAGCAGGGCAGAGCCTGGTTCCGGAAGAACCGACCAGCCAGCAAGTCAGCTGCAGGGCACCTGGGCCAGGGAGACTGAGCAGGAATTAGCCTGCACGGACACCCCACCTCCTGGGCCTTGAGCCACTCTGTGCCACTCTGTTCCTGCCACTGCCGGCCAGCAAGCTGAGGCCGTATGGTCGGGGACTGTCCTGTCTTCTGTCCAGAATCTCCAGATCCTTCCATCACATCCGGACCCGGCCAAGGGCCTGTCCCAGCACACAGGAGTGCATTTCCCAAGCATCTGCAAAGGGGCCGCCAAAGCTACTGCACAGGGAGAGATCTTTGCCTTCCCAGTCCCATGAGTTTGTCACATCCCACAGGGACGGTGGCCGGCGCAGTGATGCACCCCTCCCTTCGCTTCCTGTCCTTCCCTGACTCCCTTCCCTTTTCCTCCTTCTGCTGCCCCAAGATAGTGCCCCTCCCCAGATAAACCCTTGGCACTGCATCCTTGCCTCAGGCTCTGCTTTCTGGAGAGTTCAACTAAGACAAGGGTAGAGGGCAAGGACAGGAGCTCCAGTCTGAGATAACAGGCTGCGCAGGATTCTGTGCAGGGACAGCAAGATGTCCTCAGGGAAACCCCTGGCTGGACAGGGCCCCGTGGGATACAGGAACGGGCCCAGGTGTTGGACTAGCCATCCTAGGTCAAATCCTGACCTTGCTGTTTCTGAGCTCATGGTGTCAGGCTTGTGACTCTCCTATTTCTCATCCTCCACACAGGGGGCTGGTGACATAGTGACACGGCTGCTGAGGGTCCCTGGGCAGCGGGAGGCACCATCTCTTAGCAGCACGGCCCCTGGGGTCCGGCTTCCTGCTTTCCATCTGGCTCCTGCCTCCCCAGACCAGGAAGTGCAGTGGCCAGATGCCCAGACCCGAGAAGGGCAGCCTGAAGGCGAGACTGCCCGGACCGTGTCACCTTTACCCACAGATGCAACCCCAATTTTCCATTTGAAATCGCATGCAAGTCCACAGACACGTGGACCATTTGTTTCTGATTTGCTGGGGAGTGTGCACCGGCCAAGACTGCCCCGAGCCCTCCCTGAGTTCCTTCAAGCTTTGCTTGTTGACTTCTTTCTCTCAAAGTCAGAACACTTAAAAAAAAAAAAAACCCAAGGCCAGTGAACTGGAAAGTATGGGGTTCAAGTTTGGGTCAAAATGACCAAAATAACCAGCTAGGAATTCAAGGTGGGCTCCCGGCTTCAGGCAAGTTGTTCCACCCCCAGTCACACCCATGTGCACACACACACATGCACACACACACAGAAACCCCCCCACACACATGCACACACACACACATGCGCACACACACACACACATGCGCATACACACGCACTGAGACACGCACACACTACAGATGTGCCTGCGTGCACACACACACAGGCATGGCCGACAGCTCCAGACGCCCAGCCTCCCACAGCACAGGAAGCGAGAAACTGGGTGGGGGCCCAGGGAGAATCGTGGCTGTCAGAGCCAGGCCTGTCCCTGGCTTGCTGTGACCCGGCCTCTCTGCACCGAGGAAGTAGGAGTTGCTGCCATTTCCCAAGAGCCCAGGAGTGCCAGGGCCTGTGTTTGGCCACACAGCGCTCCCTTCTCAGTGTGGTCAGGGAAACTGAGGCTCTGCGAGGGTCAGGAGCTGTGACAAAACAGGGCAGGGAAGCCCACAGCAATGGCCTTGGCTCTATCCTGTGCGAGTGTGATGGTCAATTTCGTGTCAACTTAACTGGGCCCCGGGGTGCTCAGACGTTTGGTCAAACAGGATTCTGGATATGTCTTGTTGAGATTAACCCTGGGATCGGTAGACTGAGTAAAGGAGGTGCCCTCCCCAGTGTGGGTGGGCCTGGTCCAATCACCAAATGCCTAGGTATTATGGAAAGCGGCGTGCCAGACTGGATGCCAGTGTTTCTGCAGCCTTCAGACTGGAACTGAACATCGCCCTCCGGGATGTCCACCAGGATTCACCGTGCCAGCCCCCCGCCTCTGCTTGCCGACCACAGCTCTTGGGACTCGTCGGCTCCGTAATCACAGGAACCATCTTTGTGTCAAGGACTAGGAGGTGTGCCATCGGCTCTCCTGCCTCTGCAAGCTCCACACGGCAGTCCCAGCACTTTGCTTGCAGGGACCCATGCCACCCCACGGCCACTCGCCCGCAGCCACAGGTGTGTGAGGGGACACGCTTCAGGCCACACCATCAGCACCTGGCGGAGCGGGATCGGGCCTGGGCTCCAGCGGGCTCTGGAGCTCGTACTCTTAACCCCTTCTTCGCTGCGGCCCCGCGCCACAAGACCTCACGGCCAGGTGTGGAAAGCAGGCTGCCCGAGTTACTCCATAATGAACAGAACAGCAGTTTCCTGGCTGTGCCTCGTTCTGAGCTAGTCCATTTTGAGAAGCAGGAGTTTGCCATGGGTGACTCCATTTTGAGTGCAAATGCCGGGGTAGAAGGACCCTACACCTTGTTTGTACAAGTTAACAACCACTGTCCGCCCAGCTCGATCGATAGGTTGTGCCGAGACATAATGACCTGTGCACTTACCGATTAAATCAGGACATGGACACACAGACATCCCAAATCCCATCAGGAAAACCAGGCCACCAGACCACTGAATGAAACAGCCCCTCACCTGAGACCCCTAAAACAGGAGCTCCCCAAGACTGGACACGTGGTACCCTGACCCTCTCATCGGGTCACTCGTCATGAGCTTCCCAGGAAAATCGCCACGGCAACAGACCTCCGACTCTGTCCCTGGGCTTTGGCTCAGCCCTGTCTCTCTTGTCCTTGAGGCAAGGTGGGGTTCACTCCCAGCTGACACTGAACAGCAGTCCCCCAGCCTCGACGGCTCTGCAGAACTGACCGCCAGCAGTGCCTCTCTGCCTTCCTATCTCTCTCCGCCTTTGCCTGGGCAAAGTCTCCAGGACCCGCAGCCACCTTGACCCTTCCTCAGCCTTTCTGTAACCGATGCACACCACGGTGTGAAGTGTGATGTGCAAGTTGAGTGCTGTAGTGATCAGTAATTAAGACTGGAATCGAGGAACCTGTGACTGGCCAGTCTACGACTCCCAGGCGACCCACTAGTACTGGGGACTAGCAGCTGCTTGTGAATATGTTGTTATTCAATCAATTCTTTTTTTTTTTTTTTTTTTTTTTTGCGGTACCGGGGATTGAACGCAGGGGCGTTCTACCTCCGCGCTACGCCCCCGGCCCTACTTTTTTTATACTTTATTTTGAGACCGGGTCTCACGAAGTTGCGGAGGGCCTCACTAAGGATAGAGAGAGAGAGAGACAGGGAGAGAGAGAGAGAGACAGGGAGAGAAGGAGAGAAAGTGCGTACGTGTGCGCGCACGTGCGTGAGCTGAGGCTGGCCGCGAACCCGGATCCTCCGGTCTCCGCCTCCCAAAGTACTGGGATTACAAGCGTGCGCCACCACGCCCGGCCTTATTCAATCAATTCTGACACTGAGGACACACATGCATCTGGCCCGTGTTCATGCCATAGCTCGCTCACAACGCCAGGCCTGCCCGGTCCCAACAGTCTAGGTGGGGGCTGACTGGCCCAGCCACAGGGAGCCTGGCCCTCTCCGTGGGCCTCCTGGGACCAGAGCCTGGCCGACTTGACACACGAGTCTGACCAGCAGAGTGGGCAGGAACCACGACAGGCTTGGAATTAGAGCCCCAGGTTCCAGGACTAGCTGCCAGGGTTCAGGCAAGTTGGGGAATACTGCTCCAGGCACAGCCTCAGTTTCCTCATCAACAAAGGGGGGGGGGTTCTGTTCCTTGGTGAATCAGCCCTGAGGGTCTCTCCTGTGCTGGAATGGAGCAGGAGACAAAAGACCTACCTCATACCCTGTCTCCAGAGGGCCCTCTGGGTTTTGAAGTCTGTGCAGAAGTTTGCAGGCACCCCGGGGCAGGGAATGTGTACCAGGTGGCCAAGCCTGTGGGAAGAAGGATGGGGTAGCGGGTGGGGATTGTACCTGTGCTGCAGGCAGAGAGTGCTGCCCTCAGATCTGTCTCCTGATGGCCAGAGGGAGCTGGCCGTTCCAGAAATGTGGGCCGGCCTCTGTCCTCTCTCCCTGCCTCTTTTGAAGATGAGGACGAAGAGACTTGTTCTCAGCATGATCACATAACTTCCCTGCTCCAGCTGCACAAAGACAAAGTCCACTGGCCACAGCATGACTTCCAGGGATGTACTGATGAGCGCAGCAGCCTGAGCTTGCTGGAAACCCGGACCTCAGTTCCCAGGGTTACCACCTTCGGAGGCACGAGTTCTTGGATGCTTCCTGAGCCAGTAGACTTGTACTTGTTGTCATCAGCCAAAGCAAAGTCAAAGCATCTACGTGATGTTCTCATCACATGTGCCCCCAGCTCCATTCCCCAAGTGAGAAGACCCACTGTCCAGGCTGTGAGAAGGAAGGATCTGAAGCACCAGGATCCCCATTCATCCACCCATCTACCCACCCACACACCCATCTATCCATCATCCACCCACCCGCCGATCCATCCATTCACTCGTCCATCCACCATCCTTCTACCCATCCGCCCATCCATCTACCCACCAATCCATCCATTCACTCGTCCATCCACCATCCTTCTACCCATCCGCCCATCCATCCACCCACCAATCCATCCATTCACTCGTCCATCCACCATCCATCTACCCATCCGTCCATCTGTCCATCATCCACCCACCCGCCGATCCATCCATTCACTCGTCCATCCACCATCCATCTACCCATCCGTCCATCCA
>PVJS01006895.1:0-58094 GCA_004027185.1 Glis glis
TTTTTTGCGGTACCGGGGATTGAACGCAGGGGCATTCTACCTCCGCGCTACGCCCCCTGGCCCTATTTTTTATACTTTATTTTGAAATCGGGTCTCACGAAGTTGCGGAGGGCCTCACTAAGGACAGAGAGAGAGAGAGAGAGAGAGAGAGAAAGAGAGAGAGAGACAGGGAGAGAGAGAGCGAGAGCTGAGGCTGGCCGCGAACCCGGATCCTCCAGTCTCCGCCTCCCAAAGTACTGGGATTACAAGCGTGCACTACCACGCCCAGCTAAAATCCCCTCTAGTTTTTGATGACTCCCAATTTTATATCTGTATCTCAGGACTTTCTCTTTAACTCTAGACCAACCATCCAAATGGACGTCTCTGCACTGTCACTAACATGTAGAACCTAACTCCTACTCTCCAAACTTGTTTCAAGTGCATCTTTTTCTATCTCAGCTAATGACAACTCTAGCTTTCTAGTTTCCCCAGCCAAAAACTTTGAATTCATTATTGAATTCAGTGTTTTTCTCATACTCCCTACATATTGTATGTTTGTAAAATTTATATTTTAAAATATAACCATAATTTAACTGCTTCTGACTACCTTTATTGCCATCACCCTGGTCTAAACCATCATCTCACTCTGGTGGTTATAATAACCTAAGAGCATCTCTCCCTGCTTCTATCTGTGGGCCCTCGAATCTATTTTCAATAGAATGATCAGAGTAATCCTTTTTAAGCATGAGAAAATGTTTCCATGTTTGAAAATTCATCAATGTAATTTAGCACATTAACAGAATAATGAAAAAAACACATAATCTTGGCAATAGATGTTGAAAAAACATTTGATAAAATTCAAAACCAATTTTTTTGTAGTGCTAGGGCTCAAACCTAAGGCTTTGCACATGCTAGGCAAGCACTTCACCACTGAGACACATCCCCAACCCTCAAAAAACAATTCTTCATTTTTTAAAGCTCTCATTAAAGTAAGTAGAGAGAGGAACTTACTTAAAATATCTACAAAATAAAGGGTATCTACAGAAACAAAAATATTTTCGAAAAACATGGCATCTAACATCATGCTCAATGCAGGATAAGGACATCCACTATCACCATTCTTTTTAATATTTTATTGGAGTTCCTAGCAATGCAATAAGGCAGTAAAAAAAAAATACAAAGTTTTTTTGTTGTTGTGGTGGTACTGGGGATTGAACTCAGGGGACAGTCTATCATTGAGCTACACCTCCAGACCTATTTTATTATTTTATTTTGAAACAGGGTCTTGCTAGGTTGATGAGAGTCTCACTACTTGCTGAGGCTGTCCTCGAACCTGTGTTCCTCCTATCTCAGCCACCTAAGTACTGGGATTACAGGCATGTGCCACCATGCCCGGCTAGAAATACAAAATTTAAAGATTAGATAGGAATATGTAAAACTCTTATATTCACAAATGACATAATGGTATACATTGAAATCCCCAGAGAATCCACCGACTATTAGAAAAGATGAATTGAACAAGGTTTCTGGATACAAAGTGAATATGCAAAAAAGTATATATACTTGCAAAAAATGATTGAAAATTTTAATGAAGAATACCATGTACAATAGCATAAAATTATGAAATTCCTAGTAAAAATCTCACAAAAGATGTTCTGTACACTAAAATCTACAAAACACAGCTGGAAGAAATTAAGGACCTAAATAAAAAGAAAAATACATACATTGAATGGAAGATTCAATATTAAGAGCTAATTTTTGCCATATTGATCTGTAAGTTCAATTCATTCCCAATCAAATATAACAATATTGTTTTCCAGCAATTGACAAGATCTAAAATTTATGAATACATAAAGAACCTTACATAACCAAAACCACATTGAAGAATAACCAAGTTGGAGGACTTCATGCTACGAAATTTCAAGACATACTATAAAGCTACAGCAATTAAGGCAGTATGGTAGGGTACAAAGGTGGACAAATAGATCAGTGGAACAAAGTTGAGAGACTAGAATAGACATATATATAATCACTTGATTTATAGAAGTTTGAGAAAGAAAGGAAGGAAGGGAGGGAGGGAGAAGCCACTGACATTCAATGGAGAAAGAATGGTTTTTCCAAAAACTGATGCTGGAACAATAAGATATCCTATAAAAAATTAACTCTAACTTCCACCCTACACCATACAATATAATAATTCAAGGTAGATCATATACCCTAATCATGAAAGGAAAAATGACAAATTGGATATCATTAAATTAAGAATGTCTATTGATCAAAACACATTATTGAGAGAGGTAATAGGCTACAGACTGGAAGGAGATTCATAATACAAATATCTGACAAAGATCTTATATAAAAAGTATTTAAAGAACTTCTAACAAAACAGTAAAAAAAATTTAAATGAGCGAAATGTTTAAATAGGTATTTCATAAAGATTAGTTCAATAAAATTTCATAAAGATTAGTTCAGTAAGCACATGAAAAAGTGCTCAATAACATTACTCATGAGGAAAATACAAAATTTATACCCACCAGAATGGATAAAATTTTAAAACTGCTAATACTAAGGTGAGGATTCGGAGCTACTGGAACTCTCTTACATTCTAGGAGGAAGTAAAATCAATTCAACCACTTTGGAACTATCTACTAAAGTTAAATATTTGCCTACTTAGGACTCAACAAATGCACTCCTATATGAACTACTCCTAAGTGTATATCCAAGAGAAATGAGTACCTATGTCTACTAAGACATTCATAGGAATGTTCATAGTAACCAAAAATTAGAAACAATCAAACTATCAACAGGAGAATGGATTAATTGTGATAAATCTATATGATGAAATACTATAAATCAATAAAAATAATATGCTTCTACTACACACAACCACATCCATAAATCTTTTGGACAAAATGGAGAGCTAAAGTAGGCAGACACAAAAGACTACATACTATATGAAACCTTCTAAAAGGAACTCAAGAATAGGCAAAATTAACCTGCGATGATGGAAGTCAAAATATTGGTGCCCTTGGATAATGGTGGTGAGTTTATGGATTGGGAATTGACAAGAGAATCTTGGATGCTAGCAATGTTTTATATCTTGATCTGGATGGTGGTCACAAGGGTATATTCATATGAAAATATTTATGAATCTGTACTTTATGGTAAATTTTACCTCTACTAAAAACATATAACTAATATATATACTGATTAAATTATATTCTATCCAGAATTCAGGAGGAAGGGAGGTAAATGAGTTGTATATTTAAAAGATCGATAATTATAAAATTGGGTGATGGGTACAGGAGACTTTATTATGTATTATTCTGTTTGATTTTTTTGTTTAAAATTATCACAATATAAAGTTTACAACAAGCAAAAAATTAATGAAATAAGTCAGGTCATGTCATCCCTCTACTTACAATTTCACTTTGATTTATACTTCATTCCATATAAAGGCCAAACTCTTTACAATGGCTACAAAGTCCCATAAGCTGTGTCTCTATGACCTCTGCTACTTCTGTCCTCCTCACTCACCCATTCCAGTGACATGGGCTCTTTAGAGCCTTTGCCTAGACTCCTCTCTCTGCCTGGAATATTCTCCCAACACATGGCTATACCTCCTTTAATCTTTGCTAAAATATCATCTTCCTGATGAGACCATATTTACCACCCTATTTAAAGTTTTAATCCACCCCATTATTCTTGACCCCCTTTACTCAGAGACATTTTTTCCCAAAAGAACTAATCACATTTTAGTACACCACATAATTTACTTGTTTATTTTTATTATTTGTTGTTTTATTGTTTACTGCCTAATTGTCCATCTTCTCCCCACCTCTGCCCTAAAGTAAGCTCTTAAAGATCAAGTATCTTTGTTTATTTTGTTCACAAAAGTATTCCAAGCACCTAAACAGTACTAAGGTCTCAAAGCACCTGGCATATGATATGTGCAAATAAATACTCATTTAATGAATCCGTGGATGAATCTTAAAGCAATAAAAAAGACTGATTCTGACTTGACCTTCCATGCATCTAAACTACAGGTCACACCATCATAATTACTACTGGTCCATGTAAAAGTCATGTTTTTTATTAAAATGCCATGTCAGTCTTTTGTGGTATAATGAACATGATAGGTAATGTGCTTATTTATTCTTATCATCCTGGGTATCTTACTAAGGAAAATCTTTAGAGTTTTGGAAGGGAAAAATCTAGAATACTAATGGACCTGGGTTCTTCAGTGTCCGATTGATTGTGAGTAAACCCAGGAAAACACAGACCATGGCAGGCAAGTGATCTTTAATCTCTCAAGAATTTGGACCACAAAACTCAGAAACTAGTCAGTATGGCAGACACCTGACCTAAGTAGTTTGTGTCAGGCACAGGCAACGAGAGAGGTACATGAAGCAGCCAGGTGGAAACCCATGGTCTTTGAGGTTTGAGAGGGCAACCTTGGTCCTGACTTTCTACTCCCACTTGGATCTCTGTCCCTAGATGGTCCAGGAAGACTCTCTCCTGGCCTCGATGCCATGTTGAATTTTTAAAATACCCTCCCCCAAGTTTGAGAAGCTCTCTGCTCATTGAAAAGACATCCTCAGGCCAGTGCACTGAAGCCCTTATATGCTTGGTCTTCAGGACATTCAGATGGAGGCACATCAGTGCATTCTAGAACATTGGTCCAAAGTAATCAATATAGACTCCTGGGCTGAATTCTCAGAAATATGATTCAAATGTAAATGGTAGGTGATGGTCTGGGAATATGTGCTTTTAACAGCTCCCTAGAGTATTGTAATTTGCAAATCAGTTTGGGAAATCACTATCGGCTACTATTTCCAGAAACAGACGCTCAACTAATTTCTAGAGTATAAATATGGCTCTTTTAGTAATTTAAGACAGAATTTGCATTGCAAATATGGTAAGGCTTGTGTTTATTGCACATACCTATGCCATTTCCGTCCTTCATGTAAATGGTATACTAAAGGTACAAAAATTAATCTCAGTAATGTGTAGGGTTTCCCTGAGAAGTGAGTTCCCTTTTCTAGAAGCATTACCTTGGTCTATATATGCAAAGTAAAATATGAAAAAGAACAAAGCTGCTCATGTGTAAGGCAGCCAGCCCTGTGCCTGTTCCTTGGAGGTCACCAAGTCCTACATCAGGGTCATACTGACAGAGGGTGGGCTGGGTGTGGGCTTAGTAAATTTTATGACTCATAATAAGAGTCCAAGTGATGCAGCTGAGATAAAAGGATAATCAAATTTCATGCTCCAAGGCGTGAGCTGATTACTGCTGGGCCAAGAGGGGATTTATTCCCTATGGTTATGACAGGCGGTGGGGGGCAGGTGTACTCTGTGAGCTTCACACATGACGGACCACTTCCAAAAAGGAGCATCCATGAGTTGGAAGGCCCAATGCCAGGGGCTCGGCTTCCATAGCTTGTCAGATCAAGGGCAGACACATACCATAAGAGAAGCTCCACAGTTACATGATTTGCTGAGAAAGATGAATCAGGACTGTATGGAATATCCCTGGGGGTGCCCTAGAGACTTGTGTGCCAGAGCTTAGCCCAACCTAGAAAGGAAAGAGAATCCTGAAAACCCCTGCTCCTTTTTATTTGGCGTTTTAACTGCTGCAAGAATCAGTCTCACTATCTGTGGAATCTAGATGATAATACCACCCACTTCTTCAGGTGGTTGTGAAAATGCAGGTGGGTAACACTGAATTATGGGGTGGTTGCAAGGGGTGCCCCAAAACTATTAAGCTAAACTGGGAGATATCAGAGCACAGACCCTTGTCTGGGAGACAGCAATTCTTAGGTTCAAAATAGTTCTGTATAGTTAAAATCTTTGGCTCTGGATCAGGTGCATAGACATAGATCCAAAGCCTAGAGTTTTCAAGGGAACTAGAAAACCAAAGAAACCCTATGCCTATTCATTAGTTAACCTCTAAGGCAATTCTCAGGCCTCAGAATTTGCATTAACAGGAAGTGGGTTGCCAGCACTCTTTAACGCCCCCCCAAAAATTGTTTTCCAAGTTCTCATTTAGAATATGGCCATGGAAAATGGTAGACTGAGAAGATCCTCCTTGAAGCAGACTTGGGTGTTGAGAGGTAACCAAACCTTGGAGATAAGAGTCATCAGTCTATCCTATCTTCAGAACTTCTCCAGTCCTGAGGAGCCTGTCAGTTGAAACTGAGATAAGACTAAGCTACACCACCAAATATACCCCGCAGGCCCCCTCCAGGATGCTGTGGCTCAAGCCAGTCCTCCTACAAGTAGGTGGTCCTTATTTCCTCTTCCTAAGCAAATCTTACTCATTCGTTGGGTCCTTGATCAAATCAGTCCATCTCTTTCCAAAGTCTTCCCTAACTACCCCAAGCCACAAGAACACTTTCATTCTTCAGAATTCCTTATAATTTTTTTTTAACTAAGCATCAATATTATGCTTGGAGATAATCTCTACTCTTGTTTAAATGAATACATATAATAGTAACTTATTTAGAAGAAAGATATCTGATTTTGAAGACAGGCCCCAGTGCCACCACTTACCTTCTTTAAGACTTACTTTCTTTAAGACTTGGGGTCCTCATCTACTTAATGCAGAAAATCAAACTTTGTAGGGTATTTTTGAGGATTAAAATAGCACATGTAAGCCGGGCATGGTGGCCCACGCTTGTAATCCCAGTACTTGGGAGGTGGAGACCGGAGAGTCAGGGTTCGTGGCCAGCCTCAGATACTTAGTGAGGCCCTCCGCAACTTCGTGAAACCCGGTTTCAAAATAAAAGGATAAAAAATAGGGCCGGGGTAGATATCGGAGATGGAACCCCCCTGGGTTCAATCCCCAGTACCACACACACAAAAAAATAGCACATGTAAATAATCTGGCACACAGTACATATTTAATACACTGACTATTAATACTTATTTAAATTTTCATATGCTCCTATTTTATAAACCTGATGTTTAAGCTGTTTGAGGAGAGAATTGTCTTACATATTTTCATATTCTCCATAGGAGAATGCTCACAATAAGTGCTCATGAAATATTTGTAACTAAGGACTAAATTAACACTTGGGGTAAAGTCATTTCCTTCTTTTTGATATTTCCAAAACACTAGCATAAGGAAAGCAAGCTTAAGTTTGTATCCATTGTAAAGGCAGTATCCTTTATCTAATCATTCTAGAAGCAGATGAGCATAGATTTCAGTTGAAGATCTGGAGTCCAGATATCCAGATATTAAGAATCTAGGAATGGACTTTGTATTGCAAGAATAAAAACATAGCAAAAATTGAAACATGGGCTAGAAACCTCTCCATTTCCCAATGGAAGTGGTTAGCGAGCAGGTAAAAGATCCCAGAAAGGAATCAGGGTGATAGGTTTGGGTGTCACAGACCAGTGATAATGATGACTTTACAACAAAGTCAGGTCTTCTGATTTACAATCATCCAAGATTTTATTTGGTATCTATAAAGTCAGGCATCAATTCTGGTCTGAACACCCTAGATTAAACAGGAACCTGGAGGCACCTGTCTCAGGTATGTTCCCAAAGCTTCTTCAAGCAAATACTAACACACATTCTCTCTAACTAAACAAGAACAAATTCAAGGCATATAACCTGATTTATTTTTGGACTTCTCTAAGAGCAATCATGCTCTCATTCTATATTCCAAAAACAGAAAAGTATTGAGCTTCCAAAACATAAACATAGAAAGAAGGCACTGCTGCTGCTACATGGTGTCTAAAAACTCAGTCAAATTGACATTCCACATCTGCATCCCAGGAAAAGAATAACCATCTTCCATTTACCCAAGTGATGCTTGGGCCATTTTCTCCTTGCTCTCAGTGGTTTAATGATGTTTCCTGAAAGACTTCTGTGTGTACCAGGAGAACACATGCCTTCCCAGGCCAAGCCCAGCTCCCCATGTCTGGAGTGGGCCTTCTGATTTACTGCTGGGGCTTCACATTTCCCCCACCTTGAATTCCTCTTTGACCATCAGGCATTGCGCCACCATCAGCCTTGGAAAAGCCTCATAACTCAGGATGACAATATAGATACCATTAAGCCTACATACTTCAGCAAAACTGCCTCACTGCTGTCTCTGCTCCAAGTTATAAAGATTTCTCACAGCTCACACAGGCCCCTCAAGCACTGGACTTGACGGGTTGCCCTCAGAAGACCACTTCTAAGACCAAAGCCATTTTTCACTCAAGTTCTCTGTCTCCAGGGACCTCAAAGTACTGTACAATAATTCTGATGGTGATAGCACTGAGGTATTACCCAGGCATGGCCCCCTGCTTAGACCTCAAAACTTGTTATCGGATCTACCTTAAGTACCTCAAAACATATACTCATTCATAGCCATACACTGAATTGTGAATGTCAATTCCCCTTACTCATGATTGGGGAAAACACACAGCCTCCACGGCAAGAATCCACTCCCTAGGTTTATGATGAACTGGTAAGGATGGTGTAAGTCAAGATCCCCAAGTCTAATCTAAGCATTCTGAAAATTCTCATATTACAAGAAAAAATTCTGAAGACTGGTAGGGAAGACATTTTTTCTGGATCCAATAAAACTTGGGCTCTACTGAAATTGCCTTTGGTCAATACCCCTCAGCACCCTCTTATCAGCTCCACATCCCAACTTCCACCTCTGGGCAGACTAACAGAAGTTGCAGGATGACATTGTGAAACAGACGGTGATGTTGTAAAAGCCAGTGACAAAGTCGAGGGTATACACATCAAAATTCGCAAGCATGCGTGACATTTGCCAAGGACATTCGCCAACACCATTCTCTGTGGTGCTGCAGCCAGAGGCTACAAAACGGGGCAATCTCAGCCTCTTGTCCCTCTCTAGTGCCTGGTTATGGAATCTTAATTGTGAAATGTTGTGTAGCCTGTACAAACTAAACTCTAAGGGTCTTAATTTAATATGCACTGGCATTTGTTTTGAATTAGAGCTCTCCTTCATTATCATATCAGATCACTGCCAGCTTAAACTTCTCATGGCAGCATCCATATAAATCAGCCCTGGTCAAAACAACTTTTTGCAATTCAATTGGAAATTTCTGACCAATAAGAAGCCACTGGCCACATATGGTGATTAAATGCTTGAAATGTGGGCAGTGCAACTGAGGAATTAAGTTTTATTAAATTTATATTTAGCCATAGGAGTTTAGTGGGCACCATCTTGGACAGTATATATTCTAAGTGCTGATGACATGAAACTGTGCTTGCTTCTCCAGCACCTTGAAAGCCCGAGGATGATAGCCTGGCCCAGGATGACAAGCGGATGAAGCAGAGGAATTAAAACAAGGCTCTACACATCAAATACCAGAGTAAGTGTGAGACATTCTCCTCAGATGAAGAGTTTACAAAGGAAATGATTCTTGATGGAACCAGTACAGCTGATGGAACCTCCTCAGCAAGATAAACAGTTATAAAAAGGAATGAAAATGTGGAGAGGGGAGAGAATGAAGAGATTCCTTGGGGAAAGTGGCTACTATTCTCCCAGAGTTTAGTAGAACAAAGATGACAAGGATTTCAGTAGACACAGGAGAGAGAGATAGGTGCCAGAGCTGATTAAATCTCACTCCAGAAGAAGATTGTAACGGCGTGAGCCTGGGTGGGGTGTATCCAGTAGTATGCTGGAAAAGTGTGTGTGTGTGTGTGTTTTATACTGGGGATTGACCCCAAGAGCGTTCTACTTCTGAGCTCTATCCCTGGACTGATTTTATTTTTTATTTTGGGACAGGGTCTCACTAAGTTGCAGAGCCTGGCCTCAAACTGTGATTGTCCTGTCTCAGCCTCCCAAGTACTAGGATTATGGGCATGCACCACCATGCCCAGCTACTAGGAAATGTTTACAAGCCAACTCTGGAAGAAAAAAAGCTCTGTTTTTTGTTTTGTTTTGTTTTATTGCATTTGCCAATTCTCTGAGTGTAAAGTTTCCAGTATGGTCAATTTCCACCTACCAGTTTGAAGTCCTTGAATATGAAATTGGGAATGGATACGAACAATCAGCTTTTGTGGGCAGGCGTAAGCCAGATTCCCCCACACCACTATGAGCCGGGGCTACAGGGAAGCAGCTTGCTTAGGGAATGGAAGGCAGCCCCCACAGTCCAAGACTTGCACATGAGAGGTCCCCAGTAATGGATATACCTGCAGATCACTGGAGAGAAAGAATGAGTTTTAACCACTTTCCAGACCAAGAGCAAAGGCCATTCAGCCAAGTGAGAGCTTTCCCTTCCTGTAACTGTACCTCTATTCCCTCCTCTCTGCCCTCAGCCCTTGCAGGATATGAAATAGCAGTTCCGGAGTCTGCAAGAAGGTGAGTAGGATGAAAAACAGAACCTTAAAGACAGGCAGCCGCCAATTATTGGCCTTAGCGCAGGGAAAGAGGAGACATCTCCCCTCTGAAAAAAAAGGCCGAGACATTAATTAATGTCATGGATTGGATTGATTCTGTTCACTGAACTGAGATCATGTGTCAAGACTTAAAGTGACCATCTATTATTTGCCAATATTTTTCTAGGGGTAAGGAATGCATTCAGAGGGATAGTGGGAGCCAAAATCTAATAATAAGGATCAGCTTTTATTACATCATGAGTTGTGCATATTGAACAGAATGCTGATGAAAGTTTTCTCCTGGTTAAAGACTACATTTAAAAATAGAACTAGATTCCAGTGTCCCTTTCCCCTTATCTTCATTCTCACAAGATATCTCATTGTTGTTAATATAAGAAATAAACACTACTGAGAATAAGTAGAATCCTGTTCTTTTTGAGAGACAGACTATGATATTTGGAACAGAACTGCAGCAAACAAGTCATATAATCTAAAATCCCTGACCTAGCCAGGTATGGTGGTGCACAGCCTGTAATCTTAGTACTTAGGAGGCTGAGACAGGAGGATCGCAGGTTCGCAGCCAGCCTCAGCAACTTAGCAAGGCCCTCACAACTTATTGAGACTCTGTTTCAAAATAAAAAAAGAAAAATAGGGCTGGAGGTGTAGCTTAGAGGTAGAATGACCCTGGGTTCAATCCCAGTACAAAAAAAAAGTCTCTGACCTAGAGGATGAGGGTGGTATTTAAGTAAAAACAGTAAGATGGGAATTAGCATGGTCCCCCTGATGTATAGGACAGTTAGCCCTATGAAATCTCCAGGCATGCATGTCAGATAGTTATATTTTTATTACTATTTAAAAAAGAAACTTTTGGATGAGGGATATAGCTCAGTGGTAGAGTACTTGCCAATCATTTGTGAGGCCATTGGTTCAAACCCTAGAACATTAAAAAATAAAATTAAGAAAGCATTAATGGGAAAAATGGCAATTATTTCAATGAATAGTTTGTTCACTTTCTATCTCAAAGTAATCCCCCTCCTCCCTACATTTCAGGAGACGAGGTGAGGTAGGCCATGGTAGAAGGTAGCAGGTCACGGGGACTTAGCACCCGTGGCCAACTGCTGGGCTCTGGTGTAACTACTGGGTTAATAAACCTCAGAGAGATTCTAAGACAATACCAAAAGAATGAGCATGTCAGACATAAAGGGCCCTATGGTTAGACTGGACCCACAGGAGGTTATTCTGTGAAGGCATTCTTTCTGTTTATGGCTCTTTAACACTGAATGCTGTCTCTTGGCCCTACAGTGACTACTTTATTTCCGTCAAAACCCAACCCTTGACTGGCAAAGTCTCGAACATTCCAGTTTCTCTTGATAACCAGGGGACAGTGTATGATTCTAGCATGAAAGTCAGAAACTATTCATCTTGAAAATCTCTTCCTAAAATTCAATCTTTGCATGAATTTTCCTCCTAGCTCTCCTCTGGTGAAACAATTGAAGGAAGGAAGAATGTCTTCAGCTTCCACTAAGCCATGAGATAAACGTGGACACTCCCATCCTAGATGCTTGCTCTGTGTATCTTCTGTCTTCCGTCTAGGTCCCATTAAGGTATGGATGTCACCTGGTCTAAATCTCATGCAGAAGTTAAGCACTGAGTTGGTGGCTCAGGAAGACTAGCAAGACTTGCCATTTGGGGAGCTCCCAAGGGTTTAACACTGGCGAGGATGACAGTTTAGTCTGAGCCTTTCTCTCTCCCTCAGAGGCAGAGTGATGGAAGATGTCACACAGAACGCTGCTGCTTCACCTTTCACATCCGTGGATCCTCCACCACCTCCCTCGAGCTTCCTAATTTTAAGCAGAAACCTAGAGGATTCTTAATCCTTTCTGGATCTTGGCACTATCTGAGAATTGCCAAAAATACTGAGAGCCCCAGAATAATGCATATATGTCCATAGTCAGACAGTCCCCCCAGTCCTGCATATAATCTTAAGGGGACTCACAGACAATACTACCCCAGTGCCCAGAACCTGTGAGCCAAGATTCTGTGGGTTCAAGGTTCAGAAGCCCTGTTTCCAGGCAGGTCCTCTGTTGCTAACACCCTTGGAGATCCCTTTCCCTTTCCCATTATCCCTTTCCCATCATTCCTTCCCATCTTCTTCCATTGGCCAGATTTCAGCACATGAACTGACACCATGGGCTGCTAAGTAGTTATTTCCTGGGTCTAGAGGAAATAGCCAAATTCCTTTAATCAAATCCTGTCTTAATTATTGATTTTCCCCACTTAAAGATTTTCATGATCCCCGATTAAATCATGAACCACTGCATCCACCATCTGTTGCTTTAAGCTCTTGAACCAAATCTCAATTTCTTTGGGGCCCTTCAATTCAAATGCAGCAAGTTCTAGAATTATATATTTCATTCTTCCACTCATTTAAGCACTAATATTTATTTCAGCATCTATTAAGTGCCAGCCACTGTTCTAGGTATTACAGATATAACAATGAACAGAACATACCTCATCTTAATTAATTCTCTTCCAAAATGGTAATTCTAACTATTGCTGCTTTAAAAATGATAATAATTATCATAATAACTTTGTAAGTTATAGGCTTTGTTCTAAACACTTAATATGCATTATATATTATAATTACATTATATGTAATTTTTCAGAAAATTCAATGAGGCTGGTATTAATATCATCCTCATTTTATAAATGTGAAGATAAAAACATTAGAGTAATTTATCCAAGCTAGAGAGGGGAAAAGACAGGATGTTACACTAGGCAGTTTGACTAAAATACCTTTAGATTCAACAGCCCTGGTTATAGTTACAAAGGAAAGTCAGACCCTTTAGCACCACTGAAATGTGAACAGATGTCTCACAAAAAAAATTAGTCTAGCAATGTGCACATATTTAAGTAGCCCTGGAGGTTATCTGTGGTTGCCAAGAGGCTCAAAGTCAGCATGAATGTAATCAGGAGGCATTGACGACTTTGTTAGCAGAGACTGGATTGAGCATCCTGGCAAAAGAGTCTGGTATGCATAAGTGGGAATGTGAGGCTGTGGATTACTGGAGTTGAGCTGACAGTCAAAGGAAAAATAAGCCAAAAGTTATAAAAACATAATATATATATACATATATATATATATATATATATATATATATATATATACATACATACACACATACATACATACATACATACTGTGGTGGAGGGAAGAGATAATTGTAATCTTGAGGCAATAACAGAAGAAAGTATAAAGTAGGTACTAAAAGGACTGACTAGACAAGTCTTCAGAAAATACTTAAAAATAGCAGTTTCCTGTGTCCATGGCTTCCAAAGACCTCAGTTACTGCTGATGGAACTCAAATAAAATTTAGGACTGGGAATAATTGAGATGGGTAGCTCCCAGTCAAGGATAATTCCATGTTTTATGGGGTTTGAAGGTTATACAGTTTGGATGATCCTCCTAAAAAAAAAATCTAAAACTAAAATTAGATCCAAGACCTTGTAAGGGGCCCCGAAGCAAAAGCTACATGTTCTTCACAGCAAAACTGGCTCTGCCTAAGTGTATGTCAACTTCAGGAGAGGAGGTTGCTAAGAAACACATACTTTGCAAACATCAGGGCTGCAGTGACTGTGATAAGACTGAAAGCCCAATTTGAAGAACTTTGTGATCCAGAGAACAATGATTTGAAAGCTCTTTGATAAGAAGAATCAAGACAATAGTGGAGGCGGCTTGAAGGGAGGCTTTTGGCAATCCACACCACTAAAAGAGACAGCCAATGTAAATGTGAATGAGTTTCCAATGTTTGCTTATTAGATTGTCAATTTTTAAGTTATACTGTTATGCCAGCCTCCCGCTCGTATGTACAGTACCTGTGCACAATCTCCAAAAAGACACCTACGTGGAGAGACAAGGTGGAAAGAGGAGTCCCCTCTGGGCCTATAGAGCCCCTACCCCTGCTCTCCCTGAGGGGAGTGGTGTGGTATGGCAATCTGGTGGAGCTCTATAGCAAAGTAGAAAGCATTCCTTTTCCCTGTGTCATGTTGCCCTTGCAGGGAGCAAGGGAAATGCAGAGTGGATTTCAGCTCCAATTCATTCTCTCGGCTGGGCACCTTTGTGCAATATTTAATCTGCTCAACCAAAAAAGGCAGTCCTGTATCTAGAGGTATAGTGATTTTAACAGTGTGCTTAAAGGGACTTAACAATGTACAATTCTCTGACACAGAAAGTCCATTTCTTAGAATCTACCCTAAGAAAATTATCAGTGGAAAGGACAAAGATTTATGTAAAACAAAATGATTGTAGAAGTAGCCTATAGAGAGTGAAAAATTGAAAACAACCTGTATGTCGATAATAGAAAACCAATTAACTTGTGACTCAGTCTTACAATAAAATGCTGACTATCCGTTAAATGAATTTAAAATGGCAGGAGGAAATGCTTATGATGTGATTACGAATTAAAAAGCAAGAAAGAAAACTATGCAGATTGTTAAAATAAACAGGTCTGTTAAAAAAAAAAAGACTAGAAAGGAAAACACCAAAATATTGAAAGTAGTTATCTACGGGTAGTGGAATCACAGACAATTTTAATTTTCTTCTGTATGCTTTTCCATATTAAAACATCTTTATCTTTGTAAATGTCATACTATTATCATTATTGCAAACACACATCTTTCAATGGTATCCAGACTTGAAGGGCAGAGACAAAGTGGGAGCAGGGAATGAACACAGCCTTGACCTCTTGGGCGCATTATTCTATTTGCCCCTCATTGATTTCTGCTTCCCCTGGAGTCCCATGTTCCTGGTTGCTGGGGTCTACTGTGCCTCATTGTCCTCCGTCCTACAGTGCTGCATGGTCACTGAAGGAACATGACGCTTGCCTGTGACTGTCACTACCTTTCAAAGTATCTCCATGTGCTTTAGCACTGAGACAACACAGCTTTGGGTCACTAAAGACTTACCCAGAAGCCACCATAGAAGGTGAAGTAATGTGAGCCAGGCTGGAGCAGCTAATTGACTTAGCTACTTACTTCCAGATTTATGGAACACCGCTGCTGAGTAATTAAATTTACTGAGCTATTTCCACAAGATATTAACTTTAAGTAATCCTCACTAAACATAAATTAAGAGCTAGGTTTTGTTTTTTTTGTTATGCTATTTTTCATTTTGGAATCAGTAATTAAAGATTTTTCAATTATGATAATGTTTCTTTTAGGAATGGTTTTTGAAGCTGAAGCCTGATGAACACTGGGCACCCTGGATGAGGATAGCGATTGGGCGGGGGGAGTCCTCTGTAAAGTTTCAACAGAAAGAAATGTGTACTTTCTCATTTTTCTACGGTTAGTTGTTCTCTAACTTCATTCCATGTCCATCTTTAATTCAAAGCAGATTTTCTCCCTTGTAGTTAAAGATGGACATGACATGTGTTTGGTGACTTGCAGTCGAGGCATACCAAGCAAGCACCTTGGACCACTTCAGTACATTGTGGATGAAATCAGAAAGGCCTTCAAGTTTAATCGTCACAGTTAAATGGTGGCATAAAATGGTCAGAGAGGCTCAGGACCTGAGGCCCAAATCCCCTCCACGGGATGACGGGAGGGGCCCCACTTGAGTCATATTGGTGGGATTGCACAGCCTGGCCTGGCCTCTTCTCTCTAAAACCACTCTTGCCTCAGGCTTCCTCACAAAGTTTATTGAGTGCTAGATGCTGATGCACATAACATCCCTGGTGAGCATGAAATCAGCACTCCTTCTGGCAAGTACTTAGCAGCCACTGGAGCAGAAGGCAAATCCAGATACAAACTGACACAGGCAAATTCTAGCTCCTGGCTTTACAGGAGCCAGTGCGCTTTCTGTGGTCCAAGCTCTCTCTCTCAAGGGATCAGGGATGCTGTGTTGGGAACAGCAGAGGAAACAGCAGGCTTCCGAATAAGACTAGTCTGAGTTTTAAGTCTTTCTAGCTTGGACAACTTTGCTATGCTAAGCCTCAGTTTCTTCGTCTGTTAAATAGGGATTTACAACATAGCTAGTGGAACATTCTATGATGTCCAGAAGAGATACCATATATAAATGCCTAGCACAGTTACTGACTCAGCAACTTGCTCCCTTCCACAGCTCCTGGGCTTCTCCTCTCATTCAGTCCTTGGTAGCTGTGGTTCTCAACGTTGGCTACACTTTAGAATCACCTGGGAAACATATAGATGCTTGAGCCTTATATTAGTTATCTATTGCTGTGTAATAAATCACTCCAAATCTTAGTGGCTTAAGAAACATGTATTTTTTTGTCTTATCAGTTTTGTGGGTTGGGAATCTGGTACCAGTCTACCACATAGTTCCAACTCTCAGATTCTCACAATGCTGGGGCTGCTGGTCTCACCAGAGGCTTCCCTGTGCTGGAGGATATACTTCCAAGCTAGCTCACATGCTCTTGGCCAGAATTCCTTAACATGTAAGCCTTTCTGCTGGGCTACTCATGACATGACATTTGGCTTTCCCCCAAACAATGCCAGTCTGCTTTCTACGACGTGGTCTCCAAGTCATATAGCTTCACTTCCACCTCACTCTGTTCATTAGAAACAAGTCACTAGGGTCCACCTGTACTCGATGGGAAGGAACAACAGGAGCCTGTGAATACCAGGGGGAAGGAATCATTGCAGACTATCTTGGAGGCTTGCTGCCCTAGACCCAAATTCTAAATTTTTTCAATTTAACTGGTTTGGGGACTAGGCATGTTTTTTTAACCTCCCTAGGCAACTCTAATGTGTCACCAAAATTAAAAACCATACTCTATACGGCTTCTCCTGATACCTTCTCTTCAGCCCAACTTTGTCAGTTTAATCCCTTCCCTTGGCATGCCCTTAATTGTCTCATTGCCTCCTACTGCCGAATTCTCTCTGGTCCTAAGCAGTCAAGCAGAAGCAGAGGGCAGCAGGTCCCAGGGAAGCAGGACCCTTCAAAATGCAGGGATTGCAGCAGCAGTGGGGTTGAAGGCCAGCTAAGCAAATAGCATCTGAAATTAAGATCTACTGGAAGGCCCCGGGGCTACTGAAGCAAGTAGGTAGGCAAGGAACCAGGCAAAGTCAGGGACTAGGCACAGTTGGAAACCAGGAATGCTGAAGGGGCTGTGCACAAGCTGCCAGCAAGAGAGAGAACACTCGCTTGTTACCAAGAGCAAGGAGAGCCCCCCAGCCAGAGCAGTCACTGGCTCAGCTCCAGCAGCCTTACTACTCTCTTACCCTCCTGAGAGCCAGTCCCTAAACACCTCCCTGAAACGCCAGCCAAAAGCAGCCTGAAGTGGGCACGCAGAGAACAGACAGTCCTCACTTGCTGGCAGAGGCAGCTCCCCTAACACAAGCTGCCCTCAACCCCGTTTCCAGTAAGCAAGCTTTCCTGGCTCATTAGAATGTTGGCATTGCCACACACAAGATGAAAGTTGCCTACAACAAAAATAAACATAAAATGGTTATGATATACACATCACTGGGGAGCGAGGTGTCCATCATCACAGATGGCTTATTCATCTCTGTGTAATGAAACCAAAATTATAATTGCATATATTTCCAGTCTGTTCTCTCTCCCTGCTCACTAAAGAGGGATCTGGCTTCATCTCATCAATTTCTGCCTGCTCTTGCCCTCTGGTTCTTTGGCCTTTTGTTGCATATAATCTAGAGAAGGGGAAAGGACAGAGGACAAGAGGGATCAGAGCAAGGGCGAGAAGGCTCAGCGAGGGTGAGGCTCTAAGCGCAGTGGGAAAGTGATTACAACATCTGAACAAAATGGATAGAAGAGAAAAAGGTTGTAAAAAGAGAAATATTTCTTAGGACTATGAGTCCTTTAAAAATGCCCAGGAATAGCAATTTTTTAAGAAACACTTGATTAATTAGAAATTTCTTTTTAGTTGATGGACTATTTTTCTTAATCATGATCCTGTTTTGAAATTGGATCAAGGGAGTCCCTGCTTTAATAAGGTTCATTATTATCCACAGTGCTTAGAATAGCAGAACATCGTAATGGTTGAAAAAATGTTAAATAAATATTACATGCCCATAAAGTTCCAGAGATACGTGTTGTAAAAGCTGAAATTTAATGCTACTGAAAGCCATAAGGACAGTGCATCGTCATTGTATGCGATCAAGAGCTCTCTAATCAATCGCCTGTAGCTAGAGTTTGGTACTTGCTCTCCTTCTGAATTCCTATGGCCATGAAGTCTACCATGACCTCTCATCCCAGTCACCAAACCTGGACTCTAGAGTCAGACTCAACAACTCCTTTTTCCTCAGAATACCTCTGATCCCCTACCCCACCAAAGATCTAGCAAATCTCTAAGTCCCATTGACTTTATCACCCAAATGTTTCTGATACCTAGACTCTTTCTTTGTCCCCACATGCCACTGGCTTAGCATAGGTCCTTAACATCTCTCTCCCAGACTAACTACTAACTAGTTTTCCTGTCTCCAGTTTTATTAATCAGCCACCACCTATAGCTTCCAGATCTAAGCCTTTGTTTGAAATTCTTCACTGAATCCCCAGCTGCTTACAGGATAAAGTTCAAAGGCACAAACAGTTATTTCTGCTCTGGCCCCTGTGTGTCCACCAGATCAGTGCCTGTCAGAGTATCAGCAGCTCTCCACAGGTCTATACCTCTGCACCTTTGCTCAGGCTCTTCCCTCTCTGTGGAAGAGGGAAGAGTTGTCCCCTAACTCTTCTCCTAAGCCCTTCCTTTTCTTCACAGGCAACCAGACCACTCTCATAAAGGTTACTGCAGAGAACGCAAAATCAACCGCGACACATCATGTCTTTTATCTGCATCCAATGCACTCTACCCCCTCCCTAGAGTCACATGCTGTGTGTTCGTTCAGGGTCTGTTCATAGACCACTCATCCTAGATACACTTGAGCCCTCTTTACTTTCCCCATGGTGCCTGCATAAAGAATTCCAACCCAGTATGTATATCCTTGTGGCACCTTTCATTTGGAAGATCTATTTTATGCAAGGAGATTTAATGTTCCTCAAGGGCAGGACCTTTTCCTGATAGTATTATAATAATTATAGTTTCATATTGTTCACAACTCTTGTTCATATTGTTCATGAATTTTGCTCATGACCATTTGCTGAGCAACTAATATGTGTCAGGGCCAATGCTCTTTCCAACACACTATGCTGTCTTGTTCATTTTGTTACTTTTAGTGCTTCTATCTAGCAGCATCTGGCATATAGTAGACACTCAGTAAAAATAGGTAAAAGTACCTAAATAAATGGGTATCTATTTGCTGAGGAAAACTGAAGGGAGTGTGAGTTTGAGTTTCTTGCTATTCCTCTTCTCTGGCAGACCTGAGGCCTAATAAACTAGTATCCTACTTTTGACACCAAAAAGTGGGTTTTTATGAATAAAGAAGCAAAGTTTAATAATTGCTGGATATGATTTAATGAGTATGTTAAACTTGATTTTACTATTTCTTCTCATCTTTAGTATATTTAGAAGTTACTATAAAATGATTAAAATGTTTTAATGCAATATTGCTTTGGGATCTTTCTTTGCTGTGGACTTGCCTGTGGCTCCACTGTGGTCCCCTAACTCTTCTCCTAAGCCCTTCCTTTTCCTCATAGGCAACCAAACCACTCTCAGCAAGGTTACAGCAGAGAGCACAAAATCAACTGCAACACATCATGTCTTTTATCTGGTGAAATTACTCTTCAATGTGTGCATCCGTTTTTGGCTTGCTCTGATTTGCCTGGGTGATGTGTGCAGCAGTGATTCAGGTCCATCAGTCACCTGGAGAGACAATCCTTCTTCAGAGGACAGCCCAGGGCATGTGAGATGTGGCCGATGACAGGCATGATGACAGTAAGATTTATCTGCCAGACAGGGACACGGCTAGTGATGTTTTTCAGCTCTAGGACAGGACCCAGACTCCATGGCAAATCTGCTCAAAGTCTGCAGCCTGGAGCAAATGGGATTTTCCCCTCTCTCTGCCAAACTTCAGGCAGACCTCTGGGTCCAGGAAAGTTGCTACTTGAAGCCTGGCAGGATCCTGTAGCCATGTGAAATGTGCAATTCAATTTGATCAAACATCAAACTTTGAAAAATTCTTGAGAAAGAAAAGCTGGGTTTACATTATTTTGTTATGTTTTAGATGGGAGGTAGAGGCCAGATGGAAAGAAAAAAATATGTTTGAGAGTCAATTAGATATAGATTTTGATACCAAATAAGTCACTACCAATTTGTGCCCTTGGGCAATATTTAACCCTCCTGACTTTCCACTGTCTCAGGTAAAAGGCAATGATAATCTTACAGAGATGATAAATATAAAGAACCAACACAGTGCCTGGGACAGTAACTTGTCAACAAATTATAGGTGTATTGCTCTAGAAGATGTTTGAGAGTTCCCAGTGTTCCAAGAGACACACAAGTTTGAAAATAAGTGTTGGCTTTATAGGTTAGAGAGGGAAAAAAAAACACTGAAAAGAGCAGGGAAATTATAAATTATATGAAAATAGGTGAAGAAAAGATCAAAGAAATTAATGGGAAGCCAGCAGGAATACAGGAAAATATAGACAGCAAAGTTTCTCTTATATGGATTTCAGTCTCTCAGCATTTGGTCCTGATTTTACAAGACATTCAATGATTTAAGTCAAGTCAAAGTCTTCTGCATATTTACAAATCTCATTTCATTAGTTTGAATGCTTTTAGCAATGACACGCACAGCCCCCAGGGCTCTGGGACAGCCTTTGGCTGAATACTGACCCCAAAACCCACTGCACAGAAAAAGATGCAGAACAGACTGTAACCAAAGCATTGCTAAACAACCATTTTCCTAAATTATGCTTCTTCTAGTTCCCTCATCTCTGTAAAAAAAAAAAATTACGGTTCATTAATTTTGTGGGATTTCAGGACCCCGAGTCTGTAATTCTCGGTTAGTGCTCTCCAATATGCCGTGGCAGGAAGACAAGCAGAAACCATTCTCAGTCACACATCAGCACCAGCCAGAGATTTGGGGCCTGAACCAAGAGCTGCAGCTTCAGCTCGGATGTTTAACATCTGTCTAATTTATAGCCTCCTTGCTTTGTAAAGAGAGCTGGTAAAAGCTGTGAGGGAGCATTTTGATGTCACTTGTGTTCATTTTCAGCAATAAATTGTGACAGTATTGCAAGAGCAAATGTATCAGACAGTTGGAATCTGTCATGGTGCAAGGCCAGCAGCATCCTGGGAAAATCACCACATACACAGGATGCAAAAGGCTACCTTCAAGTATCATTTAGGGCATATTTTTAAATAGACAGAAAATTAGGACCATAGACATTTAGATTCCCACAGCCACACTAATTGGGCCACATGATTGTCTAACCATCAGGTTGTATATGGCATCGAGCATGGCCGATGGGTGTCAAAATTAGACTCCAAAGTCAATCAGCCATCTGCAGTGCAGAATTGTCAATCCTAATGATCTGATTATACTTGTTTGTACAATGACATTTTATGTGGCTTATACGTTATCACCTAACTTACTCAATAGTATTATAATGACATATTTTGCTCTCTTTTCCCTACTTCTTCTTTAGTTCAGGAGCCCTCACTTTTTAACCCCCAAACTTCACACACTAGTCACTAGTCACTGCTTGGAACTAGTCCCTCCCTGGCACTAGTCACCCCTCCAAACAATCGCTCTGATGACTGATGGCCAAATTACTCTTTCTACAGCACTTCTCTGTCTACATCGCCCACTGCTCAAAGGCCAGCAATGGGCTTTCACACCTACTAAAACACAGACAGACACATTTCATGGCTAATCTGCTGTGTGTGCCTGGTCCTCTGGGGAACTTTCCCAGCCCCCCGCACCCCCACCCCTGCTATAGCTGATTTTTGCTTGTGTGTGTGTGTGTGTGTGTCTTCCTCACCTGATATTCAAATCTCTGACAGCAGAGATAGTGCTGGCATATAATAGATGCTTATTAAATATTTGTGGAATGACTAAATGAATGGGCCTGCTCATAAGCACTGGCTGGTGATAGGAACTAATAGAAATTCTTCTGGAATATAATTTTCAAGTATCAATATTCATTAAAATATTCATAATCTTTTACCTTAAAATAGTATTTTTGAGAATGTATTCTCTGAGGCAATCTTTCAGAGGGAAAACAATGTTTATGAGGTATTGCCTATAATAATGAAATGCCAGATGGGTTTAGAGTAATAAGAGAGTGGTTAAGTAAATTAAGGTAAACCCACTTAAATGAATACTAAAGTCAATAAAAATTATTATAAAGATTGGCTATTCCAAATTATGGAACCAAACTAGGTATCCATCAACAGATGAATGGATAACCAAAATGTGGTATATAAACCCAATGGACTTTTACTCAGCCATAAAGATAAACAAAATTATGTCATTTTCAGGAAAATGGAAGGAACTAGACAATATTATGCAAGTAAGATAAGCCAGTCTCAGAAAGTTGAGAGTTGTATGTTTTTTTCTCATATGTGGAAGCTAGAACAAAAATAGGAAGCAAAATAAGGAGAGAGACTAGCAGAATAGTGGAAGGGGATTGGGGGATGGAGCTGGGGAGAGGAAAAATGAGGCTCAAGGAAGAGAACAGTTCAAATAAGGTTACATCCATACAAGATGGTTTCACAACCAACCTCACTAACATGTATGGGGAGGGAGGAAGGGGGAAGGGTGCATATAGAGGGAAACACACCAAGTGCTGTGTGCATGTGTGTTTGTATCACTTTGAATCTCATTATGATGTATAATTACATCGCACCAATAAAAGTATAAAAAAGACTGGCTATTGACATAAACCATTCTTATGACCTATTTTTCCTCATATTGAAAATTACAACTATATCTTATTTTACCCACTTACCTAGCAAAAATGGTTTTTAAAAAAGCACTCAAAAGCTAAAACCATTATATTACAAGAAAATTTTCCTTTTATTTGAGTTTTTGTTAATGCTATGGTAAAATATCATCTTCCTGTCTAACAAATGGGCACTTCAATGGCTCCATGTTCTACAGAATAAAATCCAACCCAGCCCAGCATTCTAGACATCAGTCTTCTCGAAACCTATGCTCATTCTTTTTCTTTCTTTTTTTTGTCTTCAATATATACAAAAAGCACAGTAATCAAAGCTGTATAGTTCAGTGATTTCCCACAAAGGAAGTTCTGTGTGACCACATTCAGAACACCCCCCAATCCCTAACCCTTCCTTCTCTACAAAGGAAACTACCATCTTGACTTATATTGTAAATATTCCTTTTGTTTTGAACTCATTCAACTAAATGAAAGCACTCTTTCCTTTTCTTTTCTTTTCTTTTCTTTTCTTTTCTTTTCTTTTCTTTTCTTTTGGCAGTGCTTATGATTGGACCCAGGGCCTTGCATGTGCTAGGCAAGTACTCTACCACTGAGCTACATCCTCAGCCCCAGAATTCTGGTGGCCCCAGGACAGACAAGGAGATCAGGTAGATTCTGCAGGTATATACCAAGGAGTGGAGTGCAGTGAGATAATGAGTGGATGTTATTTTAAGGTGCTAAGTTTGTAGTAATTTGCTGCAGCAATAGAAAACTATTGCATGGGGCCACTGACTCTCTGGAGAAGGGCTCCAGCACAAGGAACAGCAAAGGGAGAGGCCCTGAGCCGGGAGCATCACCTGTCATACTCAAAGAACAAGTCGGCCAGTGGGGTTGGGGCAGAGTGATAGAGAGAGGGTGTTAGGAGATGGGTCAAAGGAATAATTAGGGGTCAGATCCTGTGGGATCTTGTAGGCCTTTAGAATTTTACAGGAGCTATTGGAGAGTTTTGAGCAAGAGAAAGATGTGATAAGATTTACATTTGAAAAGGATAACTCTTGCTGTCACAATAATTCACTGGGGAGGCGAGTATAGACGAATGAACAGTTAGGATCTACTGTAGTGGCCAAGAAGAGAGACTTGTAGCTGGCATCTCTTGGTGAAGAAGAAGGTGAGAAGTTGAATACTAAATATATTTTGAAGATACAACCAACAGGATTTGCTAGGGAATTGGACTTAGAATGGAAGAGAAAGTGGGATATGGAGATGTTGAGTAGGTAGTTGGGTGTACAAGGCTGGAGTTTATAGGAACTGACAGCATTTATGTGCTATTTAAAGAATAAGACTGGAGGATATTTCCTAGGGAGTAAATATAATTAGAAGAGAGCACTGTACTCTGAGGCAAGCAGTATTTAGAGATCTGGAAGAGGCGGAGCTAGGCAATTAGGTCTGAGGGAAACTGCAAGAGTGGTGTCCCAGAGGCCACAGGAAGGAAAAGTTGCAGGGAGTGAAAGTGTCAAACACAGTTAGGAGAGGGAGAGAGAGGAGAGCTGGCTAAAACTTAACACTGTGCTGGCAGTAGGGAGGCCTCTGGCAATCTAAACAAAACTGGAGTGGGAGGATGAAAGCCCATTTGGGTGATCTCAAGAGGAAATGAAAGACGAGGAAGTGAACAGTGAGAAGAGACTTTTTTTTAGTAGTTTTATTGCAGAGAAATGGGGCTGGAGCAGGAGGAAAAGACATTATCAAAAGATGATGATGCTTAAGCTGAGAGCTGTTGTCAGATGTGCCTGATGTTGAGGGCGTGGCCCAGCAGGGGGCGTGAATCCTGTTGGAGTAATGCAGGAATAGGTCCAGGGGCATGGGACCCATGGCATGGGAGAGGAGGCAGAAGGGATAGGCATGGAGGTCAGCAGGTGGGAGGATGCATCAGGACAGTGTGGATGTGTCCTGTGGAAGGAATAGTAACCACTGGTAACACAGTGCAGCACCAGTTCATTTACAGAGAGAGACACCTTCGTTACCTATTTGGGATCTCATTGAGGTGGCTCTTTTCACACAGGTAAAGAAACGAACACCTGAGAGATTAAGCATTTTGCCTTTGGTCAGCCATAGGGGAGGTCAGAGTCAGAGGTCAGGTCTCAGATTTGTTAGTTAGCATTTCCACAGTTATACTCTGAAGACTTGACCATACGATTTAGAGGAAGGAAGACTTATTTGCTCACAGTTTTGGGGTTCAGTCCATGTGAGGCTAGGGACCGTGGATCTCAGGGCATGGTGGCGGGAAGCAGAGAGAGGGAGAGCACAAGGCTTTGCTCCTCACATTATGGAGACTGGAAGCAAAAGAGATATCAGGGTAGGAGAAACCATATATAATCCCCAATGCCGAATCCCCAGGGACCCACCTTCTCTGGCCAAACCCTACCAGTCTAGGCCATCTCCCAGGTAAATTCATTACAACAGATTTATCCACTGCTGAAATTACAACCCTCATGACTCAATTACATCAACTCCAAACACCAATTTACAAGCTCTTCAAGGGCCATTGTACAGCTAACTGTAACAGAGACCAACAGAGAGAATGTGGGATGGTGCCTGCTTAGAACATCTGGAGATGATCTGAAGTAAGTCGGGCCTGCAAGGTGGACAGAGGGGAGAAAAGTCAGCGAGAAATCCACATCGTTGCTTTGTGTCCAGCAGAGGTAACAGACAACTATATAAACTAGGCTAGAGAGTCAGAAAACATAGGTAAAACTAGGAAGAAAAAGTGAGAAAATTCTAATAGGGACAACATTATATACCTGATTTTATCTACTTGTATTAGGTTTGTGACTAGGCAGCGTACTCACTGTGGCAAAGCCTCTTGGTACTCAGACCCCAAATGTAATGTGGACCACGTCGTAATGTCTCCAGGGCTTCCACCCTTGCGGACACTTGATTACCATCCATATTTAACAGTGGGACACAGAGGCCCACAGAGAAGTCTCTCAGCTGTAGTCCCTGGCTTCTGCCTTGTTCCCACTTACCTGCAGCCACAACTGTGTTGTGTCCCTCCCCACAGCTACTGCTGCCTATGTTCAGCATAAGATGCCCTGTCCAAGCTGAGGGCTGACTTCCTGTTTGTCTTGGGGTCTCCAGTTGGAACAGGATCCAGTGCAGTCAGGGAGAATGTCTTAATCACCAACTGGGGAACCTTTTGTTACCTGGGCTTAAGCAGGCCTGTGATGCTCAGAGCCTCAGTGTTCATGAAGCTTCTGTGAGCCTCAGGCCTCATCCGTGGCATGGACTGCCACAAAGACAGAGCTGTCCAATTTAGACCTCGGGGAGTGAGGCCCAGGTCAAAGGAAAGTGCACGGGGTGGACGCTATGCTGTGTCCACCACCTCTCCCTCTTGCCTGGTCGTCACCTGTTCCTAGCCCAAATCCTTCCTTTTTCTCCCATTTAAATCAAAGCTGCTGGCAGCAGGGGAAGAAGTGGAGGGTCTGTGTGCTCTGTGTTGTCTGTGCCCCAGAGGAGCCCCCAAAGGGTGGGGGAGCCACAGAAACCTGATCAGAATCAGAGAACAAAGGGAAGAAAAAGGGAAAGGGCCCTTAGAGGAGAACGCCTCACAGTCGTCTTTAAGCTCTGGAAGGGGCTTTAGAAGTTCTCCTGGGTCTATTGATTTAGAGCTGGTGAACAAAGAAAGACAGTTGCAGAGGGTTCTCCGCTTCTTACAAGGGAGCTGAGTGCTGATCCTGACTTCTTTTAGGCTGCAGGCTCCTGAGGATGGTGTTTTTGTTCACCCCAGCAGAGTGCCACCTACAGACAGGCCTAAACACCCAATTAAATTGCATGTAATTTGAGGGCAAGGACTGTGTCTGATAGATTTTTGTTAATTCCACAGGCCTGGACACATACTTGGTTCACATTAAACACTTATTATATACTTACTGACTAGTCGTTCCATTGAGAAGGAGCTGGGGTATCAGGCAAAGAGAACAAGAGTAGGGAACAAAAGAGCTGGCTTCCAGTTCCAGCTCTGCTCTGTGACCCTGAGCTAAGTCCCTCCAGCCCCATTTTTCATGCTTGTGGGAAGAGAACAACACTGCTCTACCTGGGACTGTGCAAGGCCAGATGAGGTCATGCACACAGATGCCCTGAGTATTGTAAGCCAGAAGCCTTGGACAGAGGGAACATATTTCTGCTCCATCTTCCATTCCACCCCACCCCAGGCCACTAAAGACACATTTTAGAAAACCTTGAAACCCGTGAGCCCACACCTTCCCATCAGAGGGGACAGGTCTACGATTTCAAGGCTATTGGCGCAGACAACTGAGAGGAACACAGGACTGTCTTTCACTCTGGAAAGCAGATAGGAGGGCACTGAAAGAGAAACTCAGGAGCCAAAAAGAAAAGGAATCCCCAAGTCCAGGGTTTCTCCATTCCTTCGGCGGAAGCCCGGTTAGAATTCAGTGGGCAGCAATTGAGTGGCAGCAAGAGACATTAAGGAGACATTTGCAGGATTTTACTTTCCCCACAACCAGATATGTTAGAAATAAAGCCTCATCTGGGGTCTCCCTAAAGTTAATGAGACTGTGCTGACAGTTCATTGACTCGTTTTGCAGAATTTATTTTATGAGTGCCTCTAATCCACATAGCTCCTCTTCGCTTTGGGACTTAACCAAGGGAAACTCCAGAAATCCCTCCAGCTTATTTATACTTACCATGTTGCTTCACACACAATGCACATTCAATCACATAATTATTATTCAGCTCTGAGAAAGAAAACACTGTCTTAGAGACAAATGTAATCCACAGAGCACACGCATGTGTGCGCACACACTGGTATCTGTGTATGTGTTAGAGTTGTAAATTTCCCACATGTGCAGGGATTTCTGTTCAACTTCCTATTCCTATCATCCAGATTAATTTTACAGGGGAAAGATTTCCCAACAGACCCAGAAGAGGAAGAAAAATCTTGGACCATTGCTGTTTTCCAAGACAATTCCCCCATCAAGGGCCAGACTTTAGAGAGGATGGCTGAGGGCCACACACAGAGGAACAGCCTCTAGGACTGGATTTCTGGCCTCAGTAAAGATTCTGATGCTCCAGCTGTGGCATGGGAGATGTGGAGGACAAGCCTGAAGACCATAGAGGCCTCAGAATTAACTGCTCATGTGGACATATGACTAGTGACCAGTGCTATCCCCATACCTTACCTCGTTTGGGACATAGAGCCTCTAGAATAACTGAGGTTAAGTTTCCTCCTAGATCACTGAAATGAGGACTCAGGTTCAAATTAGGTACAGATTATAAAAGTTATTATATATATACCCTGAGTTTAGGGGTAAATTCCTATCCATTCCTATGGGAAAATGATTGATTACATAAATAAACACAGTTGGCTTGATAGATTAAATATTTTCAGAACCTAGTGCCCAAGGAGAAAAGTTGAAGTGGTTGGTGGGTGGTATATTGGGGTAGAGATGGTAGGAATCCTTGATGGTAAAGATACTAGAAAATTGAGTTTCTGACATAATCCCCAAGCACTTAGCACCTTCTCCTCTACCACCTTTTCCTGAACCAACAGAAAAGAACTTGCCCTGGTGCCCTATTCATAGGCTTTAGGGGGCAATGCTGATTGTCTTTGCTTCAGATCATTTTTATTTTCAGTTACTTCATTGTCTTCCCAGGAAAGCAGTCTCAAAGAGCATGACCAGCTAGAAAGGCAGCTTCAGTGGGTTGGTACATTTAGCCAGGCTCCTGGCTGTTCACACAGGGGAGCCTGTTATGAGGATACATATGGAAGCAATGGGATGCCCTGACGCCTAAATCAACTGCATATCAGGCAGGCCCCTGGGAATACAGGAGCATAGCTCAGACATTATATCAGGTGCAGAAGTTCATCAACCCTTTCTGAACTTGACCACTAACATTGACTCAGTTTCTCTGTCTCTGCTAATCATGACTGCCTCTAGATATTTACGCTCATGGTTATTACACTCTTCTGTGTCATGATGTCTGTGTTCTAGCCCCTCTCAGTGTCCTAGTCCATTTCTGTACTTCCTACAAGCTAATCAATCCTTTCCCTCTAATTCCAGTTCAAATTTCTGAGCAAGTGTCATAATGTCCCTGTTTGCTAGAGTGTTCTTGCCATGAGGCACCATAGGCTGCTTATCATTGACCAGTCTATAGATTTACTAATCTATTTATCAAACACCTTCTCCTGGTCTATTGGTATAAACATGGCAGGTTCCATTGTATAGATCTTAGCCCTTATTTCTGTCATTAGAAGCCAGTGTATGGGAATCCTTTAGTATGAGGCGTGGCTAGGGCAGACTTTTCAAAACTTAGCCTATCTATTCGAATCAATTAGGAAGTCAGAAATCAGTTGTTAATTACCCAAGCAACTTGTGCATATCTCTTGGGTCAGACTAAATCATTTATTTAAAACAACCCATCATCTTACAGAAGCTCTGCTGCTCCATTTTAAGAAAAAAAGAGAACTACAGACATTTGACCCAGTTTCCGCTTTAAAGTGGAAGCTATCATGGAGCAGGAAAGTAGACTTAGAAGCCTGAAAAGAGATTAGGGGCCTCCTCATGAAGGCATCAGGTTTAGCAGGATTCTCAAAGTCAGCAGAAGAGTGCAGCAATTTTATCTCTTTTCTTCATAAGGAGAGGCTCATGTTTCTAGGACAGTTCAGAAGAAAACCTGTCTAAGAAGGGCTGTCCCTGCCACTTGTTTAGTTCTACTGTCCTGTAGGTCGGCAAGCGGAGCACTGACTTGGGTCTAAAGTTACATGCTTTGTACAAGAAATGTCCCCCAGCAAACATTATCTTGCATCCAAATCTCAAGTGATGGTTTGGCACAGAGGGTCGCCTTGCTCACGGGGCGCCTAGGCGACAATGCTTTTGTGGCCTCCCTGCTCCTCTAGAGGGGCACTGCTACCTCCAGCCCCGCTTCCCCAGCAAGTGCCACTTGAGTTGGGCCCAAGAAAGCTGCTGCAATCAACTGGGCTGGCAGAACGAACACTCTTGTGCTCAGTGGTGGATCTGGAAATTGGCCCTCTCTGGCTTTTAACGGGACATTTCTCCAGCAGTTTTATGATTACCAAAGACAATCAGGGCAGTTGGAAACCTGGAATATTTGTACCCTTCACTCTGTTTGGGCCTCAAGCACTGAAAACATTAAGTCAGTGCCCTAGAGAGTCTGTCCCCTTTAGAGAAAATGTTTAATAATTGAAAGGCATTGTATGCCTGTACTCATTAATTTAAAAATATTCCCCAGTCAATATTCTCAGCAATGAACATGATTATTTACTGCTTAGTGATGAGCTAAACAAATAACAGCAGTCTTTTTTCTACCACTTCTATTTTATATCAGAAATATATAAAACTACTTACAATACCTATCAGCTGCTAGTGTAATTTTAAATAATGCACAGAAACTGATATTTTTTGTTTCATCAACATTTTGTATTAGTTTCTGTTTTTGGGGGGGGGGATTGAACCCAGGGGAGTTCTACCTCTGAGCCACATCCCCAGCCCTATTTTATTTTTTAGTTTGAAACAGGATCTTACTAGGTTGCTGAGAGTCTTGCTACGTTGTCGAGGCTGGCCTCCAACCTGCGATCCTCCTGCCTCAGCCTCCCAAGTACTGGGATTATAAGCGTGCAACACCATGCCCGGCTTTGTAGTAGTTTCTGACTATCACCTACCACTACAAGTTGAGGATCTTATGGTCCCTAACTTACCATCCTTACTTCTCTTCTTTTCTTATCCATACTTCTATTGCTTATTTTCCTTTACATGGTTGGTGATAAGAACATTTAAATCCTATTCCATAACTTTAAGTCTTCCACACCTTGTTTACAGGTTCAGTCTAAACACTAATAAGCCAATAAATACCTTTAACACTGTAACTACCATGTAAATATTATTCACACCAAAGACAAATGGTATCATATAATTACTTTTCCTTCTCTACAGGCAAAATGTCATAACCCTTAGGCCATTTGGAGAAGAACATTTTTAGTGTCAAGTTCAAATAGATCTCTGCCCTCACACTCAAGCTATGCTCCAGTCAGGTCACAGTATCGTGAACTTTCTGTGTGACCTATGACTTCGTTCTATTCGGGTTTTTCAAAGATTTCTAATAGCCTTTTCTTTTTCTTATTGAAAAAGATCGATAAAATGCTAAAGTGTCCTAATTTTTTTCCTGCTTCTCAATAATAGCACAGCATGGAATCTCTATTTTTACCATTTTTCTGTCTCTGGAGACCAGTTATATTTTTTTCCTATACCTGACAGACCCCCACCTTGCTGGAGCGTTCTTTTACCACATTATTAGTTAGAACCACTCTTTCCTTGCTTGTGGCTTTCTTTCCCCTGTTTTACTAGAATCACTTCCTTCTTTTACCAGGCATATATCCTGAGTCTCTGTATGTCTAAAATTGTATTTTATCCTCCCACTTGATTGACAGTTTGGCAGGATACAGAATTCTAGGTCAAATTAAATCCAGTTCAAAGTAATTTCCCTTAGAACTTTAGAGCACTCCTCCATAATTTCCAACATCCAATGTTGCTGATGCCAGCTGATTGTTTGTTATAAAGCAGGCTACTTTCTTTGCTAGTTTGTTTAATTTTAAAAATTCTCAGGGTCTTCTCATTGTTTTGACCCTTCTGAATTTGATGAGACCATTCTTACATATGGATCTTTTCCTCCGCATACTGCTCAGCATTTGATGAGCCTTGTCAAGCTGAAGACTTTTGCCTTTTATCAACCCTTGGAAATTTTCCTCACAACTACAAAAAAAAAAAAAACTCTACCCTATATTACATAGCCTAAGCCCTAGAACTCCTAGTCATTTGTTGAACCCTAAATTGATATTTTGCTCATTTTTCTCATGTTTTCTATTTATCTTTTTTCTCTATTCTGGAAGATTGATTTGACATAATGAAAATTTGCTGTTGATTTTTACTTTTTAATAGAATATTTTATTCCAAAAGTTAACTCTTTGATTATTCCTTTATTATGTCATTCTATTCTTGTCTTGAATACAATGTCTTCTAAATTCTCTGAGGATGTAACAGATCCTTTAAAGTTATCTTCTATTTCCTTAAATAGCTCTGCTTCCTCCAGGGTCAATTCTATTTGTTTTGGTCCTTCTTTTACATATATCTCTTCTTCCTCATAGATTGTTCATGCTTATTCACAAATGAGGGATAAAGCTGAGTCTTCTAGTTCTTTCTCCTGATTTATAGGGACTGTATGATTTTTCCCCCAACAGATCTCTGTTCTGAGTAGAAAGACTGATTATAAATTTCATGTATCTTTAAGGGATATTTTAATGGCGGTCTTTGCTTTAGGGTGATCAATGAAGAACAATCTGCCCAAATTCCAGAAGATCAGAAAAAAGCTTTATTCTGGGCAGTAATACCGACCTAGAAGTCTCAGTTTCCTTTAGAAAGATGCCTACTTTTTTTGTTTCATTTTGGGCTTTCATATGTGTTTTTATCTAGAAGCAAACCAAAACTACTGGTTGTTCCATAAGTAGAGGCTGTGAAGGAAGATGATAGGACTGACTCCTACAGCTCTTGTCTTTAATCAGTCCTTCTCTTTTCACCTCCCTTTTACTACCTTCTATACCTATGAACCTCTTAAGTGTCACAGGTAAGATCAGGTCCCACATCCCCTGCAGCCCCCCCCCCACCCTATGGCTTCCCCTTTTCTCATTTATCAACACACTTCTCTGCATTCTTCTGGGAATTTCTTGAACTCATATTCATCAATGATCCTTCCTTCCAAACTCTTTGCTCTTATAAGCTTATTTATGTACCTGCTTTTCTAAGTCCTGAAATTTCAACCAAGTCTCAGGATGGCAGGAGGGGGGGCAAGAATGAGCACAATTTTTACATCTCAAGTCAGAAGCACCCAATACTTGTTTTGAGACGTTTGGACAAGAAGGCAGTATTGCTCCTCCCCTAAGGCAGAGAGGGGACATCAACTATGGAGGACAGTTATGCTGAGCAGGATAGCCACCAAGGCTGTATGGCAGCAGGGCAAAAAGAAGAAGACGCCAAGAGGCAAGTCACTCCCATGTTAGTCTGCTAGACTCTCATAAATACCTGGGGGTCACTTTGAGAGTAGAAGAGAGGGATTCAGTTTCTAGAAATGGGCAACAAAAACTCATTTCAACATATGTTGTAAATAAGAAAGGATGTTGCAGTCTGAGTTCTTTTAAAAATTTTTTCCCATAGAAGTGTTAGTAAAGTTCAAATGTAAATCAATTTTAGGGCATAGAAGGTCACCTCCAGGGACAAATTTTTCCTTGGTATGAACATTTTGCCTATTACAGAAAGCCTAACCCTAAGTTAGGAAATGAAAATATGGAAGGCACCAATACTTCTTAAGATTCCACTAAATGTTAGGAATTTTATATATCTTATTTTGTTTAATCCTCATGAAATCTCTATGAGATCAATTAATTCATTCCTTCAGTCAATTCAATTTGATGAGCAGCTTACCTAAACCTGGACCTGTACTAGGCACAGGAAGTACAATAGTACATGAAAAAAAACACTCATATTTAAATCCTGGTGAAGAAGACAGACTTTAAATAACCACATAAATAAGTATAAAATTATAAGTGCTACAAGGTACTATATGATGTCATAAAAATGTGTAGATGGGAAACCTCATTAGCATAGGGAAAGGGTGAAGGAAGACATCTCTGAGAAAACATTTGTCTAAGATCTAAAGAAATAATGCAGTTGAAAAGGAGGGGGAGAGTATTCCTGAGAAAGACATAATACGAGTAAAGGTCCTGGGGTAGGAGAGAGCACAGCATTTTTAAATTTGTGAAATAATCATCATTTGGAAAACACCACAATTTCTGAAGAATTATCAATGGATTCTAATATGTTAGAAGATAAACGTTTATTACATAGTCTTAGAGTATCTCCCCACAAGATACTTTTTATTATAAAGGAAAAAATAGTAAGTTTATAGTGGAGAAATCTGACAGACATTAGTTTAGTTACATGATCTAATTTAACATTAGTAGTAATAGACTAAATGGGTATCATGTACCTCCTGATACAATGCACTAAAAGGACACAAAACCACTTCTGTGACAGTCCTGCAAAAAATTTATAACCTGTTACCTAATCATGAGAAATCATCAGACAAACCTCAAATGAGAGACCTTCCACAAAATGACTGGCCAAGACTCTTCAAAAATGTCAAGGTCATAAAAGACAAAGAAAGATTGAGGAATTTTTCCAGGTTAAAGAATTGAAAGAAACATGGCAACTAAATAGAATCTGTGATTCTGGAGCATAAATAAATAAATACATAAATAAGTAAAATTTGTTAAGGGACAATTAGTGAAATTTGAAGAAGTTTTCGAAAATCATAGAAACCATATTAGAAAGTGACAATATAGTCATATTAATTTATTAGAGTACTGCCAAAAAATTCAGAAAAAGAGAACAATTAAACAAATGTGGTAAAAAAATCAGTGTTTGAGGAGCATGTGTTAAATGCATACAGGAATTCTATGTAATATTTTTACAACATTTCTGTAAGCTTGAAACTACTTTAAGATAAAAGACTAAAATAACAAAAAGATGTGAAAGAAAATTCCTATGAGTGGAGTTTGGTAGACAAAGGAGAGTGAGACAAGATGAGGTTGAACCTGTACAGGAAAGCCAATCTTGCTGTCCTTGGAGATCGCATGAAAGATTTTGGTCTTGGTCCTGAAACCAATGGGAAACCACCAAAGGCAAAGGCAGGTAAGTGACATGATCAGACGGGCATTTTCAAAAGATCACTCTGGCTCCAGGGCAGAGGAGATCCAGAATAACTAACTGTAAAGGATACCAGTTAGATGGGAATGTGTCATGGTAATGTAGAAAGAGTGGGGGCAGTGGACACAGAAGTGGATGGGTTTGAGAGCTATGAGGGAATTAGCATTTACAAGCTTAGGATGAATGGGTGATGGGACAGGGCAGTGAGGAAAGGGAAAGGAGGAATTGAAATGGGCTCCTAGCTCCCAGGGGTCTGGTGTCACCACTGGACAGATAGAGGGGACCTCTTGAGTAAGAAACACGGAAACAGGACCAAGTGTCAGGGGAAGTCAAGATTTCGATTCTGGACGTGTGGTTCAAGTTCTCTTTGAGGCGTCCAGGGAGAGGTGTCAAGTAGGCAGGGGCAGCTGCACGCTGGTGGGAATGGAAGGTGGGGGTGTGGCTGAGTTCGCCTAGAGAGCAGGGAGCAGGCACAGAGAGGAAAGAGAAGAGCCCAGATGCAGCCTTGGAGACTTCTGTCGATCTGTCTGTCCGTGTTCTTATCTCCATTTCATAGATGAATACGGAAGGCACAGAGGCCTGTCCACAGTCACACAGCTAGTAAGGATGGGGCCAGAGCTGAAGGGCAAGTCCATCTGATTTCAAGTCTCTGCCTTTCCCAACAAGCTCTCTTCCTCAAGAAACTTATTTTTCTTTTTTTTCTAACTCTATTTAAAATCAGCCTGAAGGAATCAAAGTGTATTAAGAAAGAGGTGTCATGGAACAAGAGATTTTTCATGTCTTACTTTTGTTGGATGTCCAGTTAATGAGTTTCTTATTAAATAAGAAAAAAAAGCCACACTATTTTGTACAGGATTCTAAGCATATTAGAAAGACATTCTTCTTTCTATTGTAAACAAGTCCTTTGGTACTGGTATAGAGTCAGAACCCTCCATATACCTGGGCATAAATTTGCATGGTCAAGTTTTGTTGAGTTGGTTTCTCATCGAACTTTAACATTTGTCTCCTCTTAATATGTAAGATATAAGTAGAGAATTAGAGCCAGCAGTGGGCAGCTTAGCTTAACCCCAACCTAAGGCTACGGTAATCCTGCCTCCTCCTCTTCTAAGTCCATATCTCGGGCTCTGCATAAACAGAGGGAAGAATTTCACGTGTTACTTATATATTTCGTGTCAGTGACTCCATTAGCCTTTTGTGAGCTACATGAAACAAATGCACGCTGGCCTGTGGACATCTTGTAAAGCAGCCTGTGGTAACTCTGGCTTATGAGGCTGGCTGCTGGAGAATCCCAGGTGTGGTGAAGTGTGAGAGGCCAGCCTCAGAGCCCAGGTAACAGAAACATTTAAAGGGACAAGCTAAAGGTGAGAAGAGCAATGAGATGCGGTTCCAGGGTAACTCAGAAATCCATCCGGCTCTATGGACTGTTTTTATACTTTATAAATACACTTATTTGATCTTTTCTTGTGCTTTACAAACAGCAAGTATCCCAGCATGTGTACTTTAGTGAAGCTCTGACCCCAGGTCTAGGAAATCTTCCCTAAATTCACAATTACCTTTTGAGGAACACTTCATTTTTTAGACAAGTGGATAAACACAGGACTTCGGTTCTGGGTTCAATCCATGTTAATTTGGCCTTTTGCTCGGCTGGGCCCTTGAGCTCTCTGGCTATGGTGTGAACCACTCCTCAGGCAGACTCAGATCAAAAACCTCTAGTAGAAATAGCATCTCTTAATCTTATTGCAACCCCAAGACCTTGCTACTCAAAAAAATCATCCCCCATGTACTATCACTGAACTTAGTCTGACCCAGGATGGACCCTCATCAAAGTTCTCAGGTTCAATGGATTAACCTGGAGAGGGGACGAGAGGTAAACTATGCCCAAGCTCCTCTTCATAACATCCCTCCTCCACTACCTGTCCACACATCACAGAAACATGACTGACTTACACATCTTCAAAACAGGCCAGCACATAAACACAATGAAAACAGTAATAGCAAATATTTACTGAGCACTTACTGAGTACCAGGCAAAGTGCTGAGCCATTCACACCTATTGTTTTATTGATTCTCACAACAACTTTGTGAGGCCATTACTATTATTATCCCCACCCCACTGATAAGGAAATAGAGGCTCAACCAGATTAAGTAACATCAGTAAGTGGCACCTGGCCAAGGGCCATTTAAAACACAACTCTAAATAACCCACCAAGTCTTCAAGTGGGAGCCTCCCAAACATGATTTCCTCTCATTTCAGTAATAGCCCAAATGGTTTCATGACCAATAACCAGCCAGGACAGCATTTGATATAAGCAGCCTTGTAAAATACAATTGAGCTTGTAAGCCCACTCGACAGCTTTGCTCATAAATGATTTCAAGCATTTATAACAACACACTTAACATCCTTGCAATGATTATTCTGTACACAAGAATTCCCATTGAGTTTTCTCAACATTTTTGTTGAAGTATAATGTTCATACAAAAAGCACACAAATGCACAGCTCTATGGATTTTTACAAATTAACACCCCTATGGAACCATCACTGACTCAGGAAATAGAACATTAGTACAGACGTAGCCCCTCTTTCATATGATCCTCCCAGTCGTAATGCCCCATCCCCAAAGGTAAGCTATTATCCCAACTTCCATCACCATTGACTAGTTTTTGCCTATTTTTGAGCTTTGTATAAATAGTCATATATTATGTGCTCTTTTGCGTCTGGTTTCTTTTGCTCAACAGTATGTTTGTGAGATTCACTGCGCATAATTGTAGATAATTCATTTTCATTGCCTAATAGTATTCTGTTGTATTAATATGCCATATACCATTAGATACTTATTCATTCTTTTTTAAATTTCATTTCATTTATTGGTGCATTGTAGTTATACATTTTGATAAGTGTCAGGGTATCAGAAGCAGCATGTACACAATGCTCATTTAGTCCTCCCATTCTTGATGGATATTGGATTTGTTTCTAATTTGGGGTTATTACAAATAATGTTTCTATGATCATTCTTGTACACACATTTTGATGCACATCTTATGCATTTCTGTTGCATATATATCTAGGAGTGAAAATAGTAGGTCATAGTGTATATATGTCTTAAACTTAGTAAATACTGTCAAACTGTTTTCTAAAATAATTGCGTCAATTTGCACACCCACCAGAGAATATGCAGTATGTGAAAGTTCTCATGTTTCATATGCTTACAAATACTTGGAATTTTCAGTCTTTTTCATTCTAGCTACCCTGGTAGGTAAATTGTGCAATCTTGTTGTGATTTTTTTTTTATTTCTAATGAGGTCAAACACTATTTTACGAGTACCAAGGATTTGTTTCTATCAGGTATCAAAAGACATACAGACATGGTTTTTATACACACAGTTCCCTAGAAGCAGAAGGCACAGCACACCACACAGGGGCCCACCCAGGGAGGCACCAACATTGTTGGGAGGCAGAAAGAGAAGGGGGAACATGGGCAAGAGAAACATGGGACAGAAAGGGCAAGACAAGGTGAGCGGGTTTAGGAGTGGCTGGATGGAAGAATATCAGTGTTCTAGTTGTCTGGTAGCTGGCGCTGGGGTGATTGGGAGAGGGGGATGGTGGCCCAGAATATGAGACACCAAAAAAGATGGAGGTTGGGGGAATGAGCTCTACACTGGTTGATTTGCATATAAAAGGTGTACACAAATACAACTTGTTTAATCTATCTAGAGCAATTAGCTAATCGAAAGAGGTACAGTCCCTCCAAGGTCAATAAGGCCCAGGATATCCAAACATCAGAATATAGAAAATGAAAAGGATATGGTGAATTTAGTTGCCTTTTTGCATGCTTATTGGACATTTGGAGATCCCCCATTTTTTTTTTTTGCCGTATCAGGGATTGAACCCAGAGGCATTCTATCTCTGAGCTACACCCCCAGCCCTATTTTTTATTCTTTATTTTGAAACAGGATCTCACTAAGTTGTGGAGGGCCTCACTAAGTAGAACCCGGAGTGTGTGCCTCAGCTTAGAGATCTTCCTTTTAAAAGTATGCATTCAAATCTTTCATTTTCCCATTTTTAAAATCTGACTTTCTGTCTTTGCTTTATTGATTTGCAGGAATTCTTTATATTTTTATTTTATTTTATTTTATTTTATTTATTTTCAGTTCTGGGAATCAAACCCAGGGCCTCATGCATACCAGGCATATGTTCTACCACTGAGCTATATCCACAACTTTCTTCCTATATTTAGATTTGAGAACTTAGTTGGTTATAATGTATTATAAAAACATTTTCCCATTCAATAGATTTCCTTTTCACTCTCATGGTGAGCACAGTTGTTATTTTTATGTAATCTAGTTCATCAATTGTTGTCTTCACGGTTCATATTTTTAAGAAGTACTTGCCTACTTCAAGGTCATGAAGATCCTATCCTACAGCACAGTCTAGAAGCCCTGTTGCTTTACCTTCCTTCTTGAGAACTACACTCCATCTGTAATTTTTATATATGTTATGATAGGGATAAAAATTCATTTTCCCATATGGATATATAATTTCATCAGCATCATTTATTGAAAAACAATCATTTCTCCATAATTTCCAGTGGAAATTTGTTATAAATTAGGTGAACATTTGTATGTGGGTTATTGATAGACTTACTATTCTCTTCGATTGGCCATTTGCCTTTTAGTGGCTGCCCACATCCCTTGGCGCGGGGCCCCACCTCACTGACCTTGGCTTCTGGTGTCACATCCCCTTCTCTGACCCTGACATTACTGTGTCATTCTTGCTGGGCCCTTTGTGATCACATTGGGCTCACTCAGGTAATATAGGATAATTTTCTTATCTTAATATCCTTAATTTAGTCACATCTGCAAAATTCCTGCTGTCATGTAAGGTAAGATACTCATAAGTTTTGGAGCTCAGCATGTGGACATCTTCAGGGAGGATATTATTCTGCCTATTACAATATAATACTGATTGGTATTTAGTATCACCTTCCTTACAGCTGAGCTAACAGTAGCCAAATACATTGGCTTTTAAATGAATTTGAGCACCCATTTAGATTTTATCTTTTGCATTGTTAACATGGCCCTAGCTCTAACAAATGTCATTTTAAACCTGTCGGCAGCTCCATATCAGATTCTGAACCTGCAAGACCCTAGCAATCATGTCTTAACATCATCATTTCAGACAATGTTCTTACCAGTTACCCAGGCTTCATTCTTGACTGAATAGTTTTCAAAAGAATGTATAATGTCCTTCAAGTGTTGGAGAAATAAAATAAGAATCATTTGGCCACTTTTCTAAAACTGCTGGATAGTAATTTTTTTTAAAAAAATGGATATCCTGGGGTTAGGCCATCAACTACTATAATAGTTATTCAATTGTCAATTTCTCACTGGTCTGTCCCCGCCTTTCACGTTGCCGTCTTCCATTTATACACGCACCCTGTCCCCTCCCAGGGCTCCCCTTAGCCTTTTGCCTACTTGAGGCACCCTTAGATTGGCTATCTGCTCTCACTGCTGCCACCTAAGGACTGAGGCCTCTTCATTTATAAGGTAAATATATTAGGTAGGGTGACCTAACTATTGTAACAATAAACCCCCAAATCTGAGTGTATTAACACAGTAAATATGATTTCTCCCTCACATTATAGTCCAACGCAGGCTGGCAGGATGCATGGAGGAGCCACAGGTTCCACAGAGTCATTCAGGGACCCAGGGCCCTTCCCTTTTGAGACTCCATACTCCTCTGTCTCTGGAGTTTTCTTTATGCAGCCAATAGATGGAGAAACAGAGACAGCTCACGCATGGGAGAGTTTCATCAGCCAGGCCTAGAAGTGGCTTGGCCACACCTAATTAATAACAAGAAAGTCTGGGGAAAAGAGGCTAGGTTATGAACCCCAGAAAGAAAGAAAAATATTTGGTGAACAGGTAGCCAGTTTACATAGCAACAAATATATTATGTTGTATATGAGAGTATAGCAAATGATGATATAAAAATTACATATTGTCCATATGCCTGGGTAGCTTTTGGGAACAGGGATTTTGATATGACTTTGTCTAAAACAGTATCCAATGCTTATAGTAGTTGCCAAAAAATGTTTGATAAGTGAATCATAGTATATTGAAACTAAAAAAGTTCTTAGAAATTGCCTAATCTAAACCTTTCATTTTTAATGTAAAGAATTAGAAAGCTAGAGATGCTAAACTCTTTGTCCATGTTCACCAGCAGGACTGGGAACCATTTATCACATATTTCAGATCAAGTGAGACAATCCTTTTAAACCAACTTATTTCATTTCCCAAACAGGATGAGACTCTCTTTTTAACCAACATATTGAAAGTTGCACATCTAAACAAGTATTATTTGTTCCGATGAAGTCTCCTTGGGAGTTCCTACACAAGCCAAATGCTGCTGCCATGTAAAAAATTCATGGAGCTTCATTTTAGGAATTGCTCTTATAGCCTGTGGCATTTTCTCTAAAATTTCATTAATGGTGGCTGGTAAATATTCATCCTTTGAAGATGGATTTGATTTTGAGAGACAGAAGTTGTTTGGAGCCCATTTTGAAAGATGAAAGTTTAATGTAGTAACCCAGCTGTGCAGTACTGGGCTCTATTTTTTTTAAAGGTAAAACTATGTGTTACTTTACAAAGAACAATCATAAAGACCCAGCTTTCTCATATGATTTTCCAACCAGCTTGGGGGATAATTTCAGAAGAGAAGATATGTGGGCATTTGAGCAATGTTATCATCATTGAAATAAGTTCATGGAGTCCTAAAGTGACTAATTTGAAAAAAATAATAGTCTGTTGAAATGTATGTATAACTCACATGGCAGAAATGCCTATGTTGCAAAAGGCCCTTTAACTTCAAAGGCTTTAAGATTCTACTAAGAACTTGAAAAATTTTTAGGCCCACACTAGCTCCTTGTTCAGAAATCAGGATAGGAGAAAAAAAGTGCAAGACATTTTTTACATGGGGGTAAGATTTCTGGATAAAATGGTAGAAGGTCGGTAGCCTGATGCGCTCTTTTCTAGGAAAATATGAGAACAAAAGAATACAAAATGGTAGAAATTGGCTGTGCCCCTCCTTCATGTTCCAGTTCAGGAGCTGAGAAGGTTCTAAAAGCAACCATATACACAGTGAGAAGATCCATGAAGAAAACTTCTGCCTTCACTATCAATAAGCCCCACATCAGAAGAACTCTTTCCTCCTTGGAGATTTTATACAAATAAACCTGAAACAACAGCCTCTTCAATAAATAGTGCTGGGAAAACTGAGTATCCATATGCAGAAGAATTAAATTAGGCCCTTGTCTCTTACCAATTATGAAAATCAACTAAAAATAGATTAAAGATTTTACATGTAAGACCCAAATTACTAGATGAAAACCTAAGGGAAAAGCCCTATGACACAGGTGTAGGCAAGGATTTTTTTTTTTTATAAAACCTCAAAAGCACAGGCGGTTCCTCAAAAAGTTAAAAATAGAATTACCATATGACCTAGCAATCCTGCTACTGGGTAACTATCCAAAGGAAATGCAGTCAGTATGTCAAGAGATATTTGCACTCCTATGTTCATTGAAACACTGTTCATAATAGTCAAGGTATGAAATCAACCAAAGTGTCCATCAACAGAAGAATGGATAAAGAAAATGTGTTAAATATGCACAATGGAATACTCTCCTGCCTTTTTATTAAAAGAATAAAATCCTATAATTTGCATGAATGAGCCTGGACAACATTGTTAAGTAAAATAAGCCAGGCACAGAAAAACAAATACCAGATGGTCTTATTCATATATGGTATCTTAAAAAGTTGTTTCAAGCCGGGCATGGTGGCGCACGCTTGTAATCCCAGTACCTGGGAGGCTGAGACAGGAGGATCCCAGGTTTGTGGCCAGAATCAGCTACTTAGTGAGGTCCTCCGCAACGTAGCGAGACTCTGTTTCAAAATAAAGAATAAAAAATAGGGCTGGGGGTGTAGCTCAGAGGTAGAATGCCCCTGGGTTCCATCCCCAGCACCACACACACACACAAAAAGTTGTTTCATGGAAGTACTAAGTAGAATAGTGGTTATCAGAGTCTAGGGAGGGAAGAGAGAAAAGAGGATGGAGAGATTGGTCAAGGGGTACAAAGTTATAGTTAGAAAAGTTATGGTATTCTTTTATATATTAAGAGGACTGGAGTTAACAATAATGTATAATATATCTCAAAATTGCTAGAACACAGGTTTTTGAATATTCTCATCACAAAGAAGTGATAAATGTTTAAGACATGGATATGCTAATTACCCTAATTTGATCATTACACAATTTGCACATGTACTAAAACATCACCTTGAACCCCAGAAATATGTACAATTATTATGCATCAACCATAAATTAAGAAAAAACCAGCAAGGACCCTCAATGAGAGTTTAGAAACCAAAAAAAGAGAAAACAATGCTATTGCAATAAGTGTCCAGGGTTCTGCCTTCAATTATCTTAAGTTAGGCTGGGGAAGAGGGAAGTCGGAGTTCAGAATCATTGCTTTTGTTTTATACATCTATATAAAATTTAAATGTGAGTCTCATTACATTACACTCACACCTGGCCTATTTTGAGACGCTCCATGGCATTTCCCTGACAATCCAATTTAAACACTTTTCAATTGCATAATTACACTCTTTTGGTAAATTGCCATCTTGAGCAAGGGCACACGTGGAAAGAAAAGGATGGCTGGGCATGCGCTTCTTGGGCAAGTGCTCTTCTGCTTAACAGGGCTCTTTTCTGAAGCAAACATTCATTCGAGGAAATGGAAACATGTAGATGTGTGACCACAATATAATTACCTAAAGATTTGCCAAAGATCCCAGCCTAGAAAGCCTTTCACAGGCCTCTCTCTGCCCACAGGCTCACACAAAAGGAGAACACTTACCACGATCCCACTATGTCCGTGTCGCCCCTTTCTCAGGCTGAGCTGTAATGCCTCTCCGTGGTGGCATTTCCAAGAAAATGGAAGATCTGCCAAAACACTGGTGGATGAACTGTCCGACCTCAACAACCCACCCATCTGCCTCATCACAGCAGCTTCTTATGACATTTTTTCTCACTTTTAGATCTCACTTAACTGAGGAAATGCTGAACCCTCACATGCACTTGTTAAAGTAGTTATTCACAGAAATCAACATCAAGGGTTTTCAATTTCATTTCCCCACAATCACCTCCAGACGAAATTGTCAAAAGCTGATTCTTTTATCTGCCATTCCTGCAAACTCCACCTGGGATGAGAGCCCCAGCTGTGCTCTTCTCTGCCTCTTCCATCTTCAAAAGTAATAAAGCCTCAGCAATTGGAATTTAGCTGTCAATTTTGCTGATGAGGCAGTAGGAAAATTAGAAACCATTTCCCAGTCTATAGCTGTGTTGGACTCATAAATGCTAACTGGAGCAAAAAGTTGTGGCCGCACAGTTAAGTCAGCAGCCAGGACCAAGGCTCAGGCAGCCAATATTTTGACTGAGAAAAGGGCATCGTAAAATAGTCATCTTTTTATTTTAAAAGGATCTTCTCTGATAATTGAGGATTGTTTAAAACCTGATTTCCTCTGTTAAAAACAAAACAAATAACTTAGAAATGCATACAACAGATTCCCTGGAGACCAACATAACCCAGAAAATATAATAATGCAAAGCCTCAGCAGCTGAATGTTTATTTGTGCCTAGCTTCAGAAAACCAAACCCCTAAGGGGTCTGAACCCAAGGTTCATTTATTCTTAATAAGCTCTGTTCCAGAGGCCCTGTCAGCCTCCAGCTAATGACAATATCACCAGCAGCTGGGGTAGCTGGCATCCAAAGAGGAGTAGGGATCTAATTGAGATAAGAAATAAGTGTTGACTCATGCCAGCATTTGTTAATGTCCAGAGCCCATGTCTTATGTTTTACTTTATTTTACATATACTTTTATTGGTGCATTATAGTCTCACATCATAATGTAAATCATAGTGATAGTGACATACATGCACACAGCACTTGGTGGGCTTTCCTCCAGCTCCTTCCCCATTCTCCCCCCTTCCCCATACAGGGTATTGAGATTGACATTGGTATTGTCACATATGTACATAATGTTGAAGTCTGCTCAGCATGGATTTCCCAGCCTCTTAAAAGAGAGCATATCTTGGTGCTAATAAAGATGGCACTGGACACAGAGGCAGTAATAGGCACCTCCATACACTGTCCCCTCCACTGACCACAGATTTTGCGCTGTTGCTCTCAGAGAAGCTGATCCTGGCCCATGGGACACAGGGGGATCCTGCCAACACCATGGTTCCTATTGCCTCATTCTTGATTATGAGAAGTTTCAAACCAGACAGTAAATCATGAATTCACAGGGATTTAGGTACTTCCTGCCTGAGGAATCCAGGGCTCTTGGACTCCAAGTGCTAGTGCAGGATCTGGGGCGGCAACTAACTGCAACTCTAGAGTGCTTGGTTTTGTAAAGCAGTTATACTCCCACAAACTCTGCACAAATTGTCTTCCCTGGATTCCCAGGCTTGGTAATTCAAGTGATTCTCCATCTTCTCTTGGATAGTCCATCTATAACACAATGCATTTCAAAATGAGGTCTGTGGTCCAGGTGGTGACACAAAGGAAGAGTGAAGTCAACTGACCCACAAAGGATTGGTTCCTGCTCTAGATGGGCCTGAATAGTGTTTCCCTAACAGAACATGAAGAGGGGCTTCCTGGTTGAGGAGACATCAAAAGCAGACAGAGGGATATCCTTCATGGAAGCAGCAGTGGAGTAACACTGAATCTAGGAAGCTTATCTGATTTCTGGTTCCCACCTGTCTTCAGTCTAGTCTAAGCATGGCTCTAGGAAGTCTTAGGGTTTCCCTTTGTACTAAATTCAGAATTCTCTAGCCTCCCAGGGAACCTTACCACAGACCTAGACCTGTAACTGGGCTAAGTCGCCTAACTAACCCCAGAAATAGAAGAACCTTGTTCTACAGCCTGTCTAATTCTATGGGTGTTCAAATTCAAGCTTGCTTTGCACTCAGATATTTAAACATGAGTCTATTCATTGTAGCATGGTAGACAACACAGAGTGGTCAAAGTGAGTTCCCCCCTCACACATACCTGGTATGGACACATTGGTTCTAAGAAGACACTTCTCTGTGCCAGCAATAGTTTTTTCTGGCTGCTGTTGGTCAGAGGGATAAATCAGGGTTTAGATGGCTCCCAAGGGCAGGGTACCTTTCTGCTACAACCGCAAGACTGTTTCCAGGCTTAATTCTTTTCTTAGAGTTGCCTCATCTGAAGAAAGAGCTTATTTCCTTCTGGATAAACTATTCCTGTCTTGATATAACAAATTATAGCACATTTTTTTTGCATTTAAGAAATGCTGACAACCCAAGGTTAGATTTGTTGAATCAAAATAGCAATAATAGAAGATAAACATCCTCTTCACTAACCTTACTGTAGTCATCGTCAAAGGTAAGCATACTTTAAAAAAAAAAAGAAACTCCCTGCATATCCCTTGACCTTGTTGTTAAGCTAGTAATAGCTATAATTTATGGAGCACATACCATGTACCAGTCATGACTGGCATAAGCAGAGCAGAGAGAAGAGACCAAGGGAATTGGAAGGAAAGCATAGAGACAGAAATGAACAGAAGAGATAGGATTAGGAATAGCATTTAGCTGTATGCAACAGAAACTCAACTATGGCAGCTTAAGCAAGTACAAACTTCCCAAGACACGAATCAGTAAGTAACTGTGAGCTTTGAGAACTCACCTTCATCTACTCCACATTCATTTATAACTGTGTATCTGCATGCATACACACACACACACATGCACACATGCACACACAGCCCAACCTCAGAGTCTCTGCTAGAAAATAAGGTGTCTTTGTGCAGATTAACAAAAGTCACCTCCTCTGGGGAACCAAGTAACCAAGAGTTTCCCTTCATGTGAGCCATGGTTTGACGCCAGAGCTTGGGATGAATTTCAGCCCTCTTGTGTCTGATCTACACTCTCAGATGTGGTTTATTGCCCTGCTCAACTTGGTTCCATTTTCCTTAATCCCTCAAAGTCTCTGTTTTGCCCCTCTGCACATTAGACCATTGGCATCTTACGCTCCCTGGGACCATCATCTTCTGTAACTGGCAGCCCAAATCCCACAAGTGGGAATGTATTCATTTTTTTTTATTAGAAAAAGGCAAAGGAGCCAGGCATGGTGGCACACGCTTGTAATCCCAGTACTTTGGGAAGCGGAGACCGGAGGATCCGGGTTCGCAGCCAGCCTCAGCTCTCTCTCTCTCTCTCTCTCTCTCCCTCTCTCTCTCCCTGTCTCTCTCTCTCTCTTTCTCTCCTTAGTGAGGCCCTCCACAACTTCGTGAGACCCAGTTTCAAAATAAAGTATAAAAAAATAGGGCTGGGGGTGTGGCACGGAGTTAGAACGCCCCTGGGTTCAATCCCCGGTACTGCCCCCCCCAAAAAAAAATAGAAAAGAAAAAGGCAAAGGTTTAATTAACTTAAGAAATATGGGGATACAGGTTGGGGATCATCTAAGAAAGGGAGAGTGAGTCTCCCTGCACACGTCCATCCATCGAGCAAGAGAGAGTCCACATGCTTTCGCAGTTCTTTTATAGGAGGGGGTAGGTAGGGTCGCACAGTAGAGGGCAGGACTTCCTCTTAGTCCTCAGTTTCCCTGGCAACAGATAGGCAGTGGGGTCTGACCTTTGTCCTCCTCATTCACCCTACTTACATTAAGCATCTCAGGTGTGGAGAGGAGCCATTGTGATTAAGGGTGTGGACTCATTAAGGCTTCTGCCTGACTGAACACACCCTATAGGGTGGAGTTAGATTATGAACTTTCAAAATTTTAAATCTCTATTTTCCCAATGTCTCCTTTCTGCCTAATATTTCTATCTTTTGTATTCTACCTCATCATTTTCCCCCCTGAGACTTCGGTCCCTTAATCTTAAGGGGGTTGCCAAAGGGCGAAGGTCTGACTTCTGTAATGTCTTCCCCGCTGATAAAGGACTGTAGACTCTACCTATCCATCCTAAAAAAGTCTCATCCTAACTGATCTAAAGGAGACACAGGAAGGCCAGGATTTTTGATTGGCTGTGGAACTATCATCCTCTGGTGTTCTGTAAAAGAGGCATAAATATGCAAGATATTAGTCACCAACAACAGCAATTTAAACAACAGAAGAGCATTCTGATGTAAAGTATACTGGCCAAAAAAATGAGAATTTTATCCCACCAAGGTGTTAACCAATCATTTTTTGAAAGGGCAACATCTACCAAGGTAATCCAGATGAACTGGAAGTGGGTACTAGCCCACAAATTAAACAGGCACCTTTATCAGTACCTCTGTTAAATTGTTGTGCCCAGTCCAAGAGAAAGTTTGTTTTTCCCTGGAAGAATGATATAGAAATTAGTAGACAAATAAGTAGACATCTTTTAGTCTGGATAGACATAATAGATGATAGTTATAAGGAAAAAGCACAAAAATAAAACTTATCCTGATTCAGTCTTTTGGGGTTCTTTTAAACCTTTTAAAGGCTCACAGGTATGGTGTTCCCAGATCTTAGCGTCTGGAGGCTTATTCCTGACTTCAGAGTCTTGATTCTGTAAAGTCTCAAGAGGCATAGGTTTAATTCTAGACATATGAATCCAGGATTTGTGTCCCTGTAGTTTAACAGCTGTGGGACACACTGGGAGAACTAAGAAGGCTTGGGTAAAGATTAGCTCTCTAAATCTATAAGTTAAATCTTTTGGCCTTGGAGGTGCAGTCAACCCCAGTTACAATACCTGTCTCTTTAGAAAAGGCCTAGGAGAGACAATCACAGAGAGGATTAAAATCCCATATCCAAGAGAAAATTGATATCTTCACCTGCCATGTCAAGCGTCACCCAGGCTCTTCTATTGTCCAGCTGGTTAAAGGGCTATTCAGAGGGGCTTTGCTGAGCCTCGGGCATCCTCAGTCATTGAGGGCAGCCATGATAGGAGCAGATGACCTCACTTCCCTTCAGAGGTGAGGGCAATCACACTTCCAATGTTTTTCCTCTTTACAGAGGGGGCACATCCCAGATGCAGATGGACTTCCGACTAGGGCAGTCCTTGACCCAATGCCCAGGCTCTTTGCAATACTGGCAGGTGCCAGGCCTCGACTTTTTTTCCCTCTCTCTGGCAGGAGCCTTTGGGTATCTCTGAGGGGGCAAGGACTTATTACCCAATGCCAGGGCAATTAAGTGGGATTGTCCTTATGCCCATATTTGTCTCTTCTGGCTTTTAATTTCATCTACCTTGTCTCTGTTGTTGAAAACTCCAAAAGCCAAATTTAAAAGGTGATCAATGGGAATCTGAGGTCCCATTTCCTGCTTCTGGAGTTTTTTTTCCTAATATCTGGGGCTGATTGGCTAATAAAATAAATCCCCAATAATATCTGCCCTTTACGTGACTCTGGGTCAATATGAGTATACCTCCAGAGGGTCCCAGAAACACAGCAGGATTTTTATTTGGTTTTTGTGTTACTGTTGTCATCATAATTAACTGCCTTATTTACACATCTCCCCATTTCTTTAATTAAACATGGGACCATATGATTCCATTTGCTAAGGTACTCACTTTTGTTTTGATAGTTTTAGTTAAGGTTTTGCCAGGGCTAGCCTCTTTCCTGTAGGCTGCCTCTGGTCTTGGACATAGATTTTATTACCAAATGTCTTTGCTGCTCTGTATAGGAGCCTTTTCTCCAGGAGGATCACATGAAGATCCGTCCATGTTACATCAAACATAATAGCCAGGTTTTGAAACCCATTTATAAATTATCAGGGTCCTCTGAAAACTGACACAATTTTTACACTAGACTAGCTCAGTCATAGAAAAGGAGCATATATTCAATATATTTATTCCCCATTTAAATTTGATTATACATATACATATAATTACATATGAAATACATACATATATAATTACCCAATTTTTAAAAATCAGTGGCATGACTTGGAATGCCAAGTGTTTTATCACCTCTAATTATCTTTGCCTGAAGATCATAATACAACTTAAGAATACATAAACATAAAAACCTTAAAAAATTACTATTAACAATTTTGATTAGAGGAAAAAGTGTTTTCTTAAGTTTTGCATTTTAGAAGATACTTAGGAAACACATATATATTTAACTTATAAAGGAGCCAGTAATAATTTAACACTATAGTTATATAGAAGTCAACATATATTAACTTAACCATAACATAACCTTAACCTAACATATATTAACTTAACCATAACATAACCTTAATTCAACATATATTAGCTTAACCATAACATAACCTTAACATATATTAATTTAACCATTGAAATGAAACTTAGAATTTGTGGCTCAGTAAGATAACTATAATTACAAGTCTATGTAGGTTAACAGCATAAGACAAAATCAAAGAATAGTTCTAGACTTTTTATAAGCTTAGAGAACAGCATTAATAATCAGAAATAAGCTTATTACTTGGCAGTTGTATTTCTCTTATATAATAAGACACTTACTCAGTCAAGGCAAACAGATGTAAACCAGGTTTTAATGGATTTTTAAATGGTACTAAACAGATGAAAGAAGTGTAGTAACTCAAGGTATAAATACAATGTACATTATATAAAGAGATCCCTTGAAACCCACCAGCTAGCTTGTATGTATATAAAACCCATACACCTTTAGTTTCATAAGCTTTTTAACAAAACATTTAGATGAACCTAGATACATAGCATATTTAGCTCTCAGATACATACACATCTATGATGTCAAATATAGTAACCCAAAGTTATCAACCCCTATTCTGCTAAAATGTAGCTTGCTAGGTAATCAAAGACAGTAAATACAAAAGATTATTTTTATAAATACCTTTCCTCTTAAACAAAAATTTAAATAAATGTAACTAAGAGCAGAAAACCTCATTGTTTTAAATATGAAGAACATAGGAGCAGGCCTATATCTTTGAAGACCACTTTTGGCTATAACACTAGTAACAAGAAAATAAGCCTTTTTTTTACAACCCCCACTCTGAGGTAAACAAAGGAGGACTTTTCCCAGCAGCTAAATAAACCACAGATAAAAGATGGCACCACCCAGCCTTATACTAAAGTTCAAGATGGCGCCCAAGATGGCGTCACCCAGCCTTACCCACGTTTGACCCAAGATGGCACCACCCAATAACCATGTGACCCAAAGATGGTATCCAAGATGGCATCACCCAGTAACCATGTGAACCAAAGATGGTATCCAAGATGGCGCCACCCAGTCACATGGGACCCAGGTGAAGTTCAAAATGTCAAACTTTAAAAGAAGTTAAGCTTTGGCTGCAAACCCGGTATTAAATCAGGTTTCAAATTATCACCCTTGTTAGTAATCCTAAAGAATATAATCTTAAACTGCCCCTGACATATATAAAAACACATTTAATAGACTCAAATATAGTCCTTTGCTGATATTAAGCCAAGATTACTTCATATTTAGCAGTTGGATGTTCAGCTTTTAACTTAATTATATACAATCTGGATTTATTTTTTAAAATAAACCACTTTAAAAAACTTACTTACATTTACCTAATTTACCCATTTTAATAGCCAAAATGGTTAACAAAATAAAAATCCTAAAAACAAACAATGGACATTGTAATTTAAACAGACAATATAATATTAATTAGCTAACCTGAAAAAAATCTGTTAATCCCTTCTATGACATTTTACTTTTATTTTACCAACACACTTAAAACTTATTTATTAAAAGACTTAAGTCATGTGAACAAAAAATATTTGGATCCATTTTTTTTAACTTATGAGCACTCTTTTATAAGCTAATTTTGGTACCATATAGCTTTAATTTGCCAGGTATTGAATCTCTATAGATAACTAGACATAGAGCTAGATGTACAGCTCCCAAAATCAAAATATAACTCATTACAGATGTATGTCATGTAACATACTGAGTAATAGATTGAAGATACAAACATGGATGCTCATACAGTAGGTGATGTGTGAAACAGGGACTGTGACTCATGGGTGACACTGAAAAAAGATTTTCAGGTGGCCACTTGTCACCTAATAAGGCAGACCCTGTAGCAAACATCCTCACATTCTATTTTTCAGGGGGAAGACCCCATATATTTAGATCTCTGCCCATTTCCTTTTTAACCTTAAAGAGATAAGCCTCCATTTTCTATTTCACATTAGGGCTAAGCCAGGTAACAAAAAACTAGTTTCCTCCTATTTTTTTAAATCTTTTGCCTTTTACTCATTTAACATGCACTCGGGGATAAGTTCTCAGGGATAGATATCGGATAATCCATGGTCTTGTAACTCTTTTTGGGTGCTTTAAGAAAAAAGACAAAACTAGGCTTTAAACAAACAAGACAAAACCAGATTATCAGGATCAGATTTGCATCTGTCCTGACCAGACTGTAAATATCCTCTATGGCAGGCGTCCCTGCCATGAAATATACAGTAGTAACCTGAATTTTCTGCAAACCTTAGCAAACGAGCGTCCTCGTTCCTAGGTGCAGACCTAGGGGTGCTACCTTCCAATTAGGGTGCCCCCTCTAACGGGATCCTTCAAGCCAACTTGAGGTCCCCAAACCAGGGTGCCCTTTTTAGCCCCTGCTGAAACAAATAAGACAAGACAAACAAAAATCTAAGAACAGAGTATCCCTGATACCTTATCCCCAGCAATTTGAACGCTCTTAAAAGAACAAGAGATTTCTGGTATTCCTTCTCTGAAAAACAAAGCACATGTTAGGTAAACAGTTTCTATCTTCAGTAAATGGCACTGTTCCCTCTTAATATTTTAGTTAAGGCAAAATCTGAAAGTGTCCACGTGGCTTAGCTGGAGCATGAAACAAGCACTAATTTTTATAAAAATATTTAAAGTTTACATTTTCCTTTAATTTTACAGAAAGCTTTAGAGCAAGCTTTTTCTCTTCCCTGCTAAAACTGGCTTCTAACTGATTGAAAACTTTTTCATAAAAACAAAAGAACAGCAATAAACCTAGTAGTTGCACATATCACCAATTCCCATCTCAGGGTTTAGGCCCTGATCTCCATTGTGCTGGGTAGCCTCAGCTGCTGCTGCCTGACCTGGCCTGGCCAGGCCACGTGGTTGGCGCCTGGGGTCGGGGTCGGGGTGTGTGGTGCAGGGGCTGCTGCCTGCTGCTTTCACACTCCTGGCCATTAAAGTATGCCAGGATCCAAATCTTAAAAAGCACCCCATTTTTATGCCTTTTAAACACTCATCTTCTAAGGGAGAATGGCTTTGGCCAAAAAGGAAGGGAGCAAGAAATGGACAGGCAGGGAGAGAGAGATCTCTTCCCATTACTCCCATAGCTAAGCACTGGTTTTAGCAACTAGGGCAGTGCTGCCTCTCTCTGGCAGCAGGCAGGAATTTGGCCAAAGGGGGTGGTGACTGCCTGCGCCATGGTGGCTTGTACCACTGGCAGCACCGAATCCTCCCACAGACTGCAGCAGAGATGGAGCAGTCTTGCAGTGGTGGCCGGAGTTCCAGCCTCCCCACACTTTCCCACTTGGGAAGAAAGCATCCAGGTCGCTGCCGGGGATGGACGGGCGACCCAGGGACTCGCCTCTCTAAGTCACATACTTCTGCCCAGCTCCCCCAACACACAAATAGGACATTTAAAAACAGGGATGAGAAAAAAAACAAACATTTTAAAAACTTACCACTGTTGACTTTTTCTGAAGTCCCTTTGTGGTCGCCAGATTATGTCATGGGGAAACACCTAATTCTGAGGGGTCCTTGGCTTCCATGATGAATAAGAATTTCAACACGTGCCATCAGAAAAAGGCAAAGGTTTAATTAACTTAAGAAAGATGGGGATACAGGTTGGGGGTCATCTAAGAAAGGGAGAGCGAGTCTCCCTGCATGCGTCCATCCATCCATCCAAGCGAGCAAGAGGGAAATGTATTCATTTTTATGCAATATGGGGGCTTCCAATTTAAATTGCATCTAGCTAGCAGTCTCTATGCAATCTCTCTCACTTTTTCACTAAAATACATATATTAGAACTTCCACTGACAGAAAAAAATAGTTGTCAAAATACAGGAGGAATTCTTACTAACTATAAAAGCTGAACTTCAAAAACAAATCCATTTCATGCTTCATTTCTTTCCTGGCAACTAAAACCACCTGAAAAAAAATAGTAGCTTCTGCTCCTCCTCCTTGTATCCTGATTCCAGGACCCAGGTCTGAACCAACCCGACACAGGAGCAGTTACCCTCTCACAAGTCTACTCTTCCTCTCCTCATCTCTCCCACAGGAAGCTTGGCATTTTGGTGACCCTTCGAATAAATATTTCTTAAGTATTTGTCCCCCATTTATTTAGATGGTAGAGGAAGAAAGAAATTGATATTCCACTTTAAAATTATATACCTCAATTTTAATATTCAAAATGAGAAGTCTACTAGACGTGCTAAATTAACATCTTAACTTACTCAAAATTCCCTTTGTTTCAATTTCAACATTTTTAATCACTTATAAGTTTATCAGTTGTTCATATTCATTAAGAATAGATAATAACAAAATCTTACTTGAAATTTGCTTGCATTCTATTTTTCCATTTTATGCCCAAAAAAGAGTTCCTGCTTAAATATTATTTCTTATCTTTTAATTTTAATTTTTAACTTTCCAAACCAGATAATTTTGGGTGGGTGTCTTTGTCTGCTTCGTGCTGCTATAACAGAATACCACAGACTGGGTAAATTATCCACAATAGAAGTTTATTCAGCCACAGTTCTGGAGGCCAGGAAGTCCAAGAGTGTGGTACTGCCATCTGGTGAGAACCTTCGTGCTTTTCAAAGCACTACCGCAGTTATGTTGTTTTGGTTGTTGTTTTTATTTGTATGATCGCATGACTAGTATTTCTCTTCCAGTTTGCTGTAAGCTCCATGAAATCCATCTTTGTTCATCACTATACCCCCTGTACAATGACTCATTGTTGGCCTTCAAAAATAGTTAAAGAAATTTACTGAATTTAGTGCCAGAGGCAATAGAACAATATCTGTAACAACTTGAAGGAAAAATGTTATGACCCAAGAGATTGCTTTAAGCTTTAATTTTACTTCACTCCCTCCTTGCTTTAAAGTTAAAAAAATTAAATATTACAGGTAAAATTAACAGGGTCTTTGACAACTGCCCACACCTAATACCACACATGCACATACTCAAAATGCCCTCTTTACTTAACAGAGATAATCACTGTTGCAAAGTTAGTATGTATTCTTTCAGAATTTTCTCTCTCTACATATATATACATACATACATATGCATACATACATACATATATATACTTAACACTAGTTTAGGAAAATGAGGGGATAGGGCCCTGGAGAATTTTCTATTTGAGAGGGCAACAAAAAGACATTTATAGATATGCAAACACTAAAAAAAAATTAAAAATACCACCCATGTGTCCTTGGAAAAAAGTTTTTAAAAAACTATTTCATCAAAGGAAAGATTAAAAGAGAATGATAAGGCCCTTATGGTCATCTCCACTCAGTTTGGATTCCAGAGTTGTAGCATGTGTTTTCAGATGAAATATGTTATCAGAAGAAATCTTTCTTTATAATGTTTCACACTATTTTTCCTTTTTTGTTTCCACAAGTGTGGAAACAAAACAGTGTGCAGGAAACTTTTATTTTTTTTGTGGACTGGAGATTGAACCCAGGGGCATTCTACCTCCAAGCTACACCCGCAGCCTTGTTTTATTTCTTATTTTGAAACAGGGTCTCACTAAGTTGCAGAGGGCGTCACTAAGTAGAGCTGAGGCTGGCCGCAAACCTGTGATCCTCCTATCTCAGCCTCCCAAGTAACTGGGATTACAAGCATGTGCCACCACGCCTGGCTTGGAAACTGGTTTCTTAAATCACTTGTTAGCAATTACTAATTTTAATAACATCATAAAATAACAATAATGTTGTTCTAGTCCTTGCTAATAATGATCAAACCCATGTAGCTAGGATGCAGGCCTAGGAGAATTGCTAGAAAAAGCTCTTTTTTTTCCTCCACAAAAACATAGTTGTAGGAAGAACATATTGTTTATTTCATTGCTAGGGAAATTCAGATAAGATTAGCTGCTTTAAAACTCAGACAGTTTTTTTTTTAAGTGTTAAAGAATAACAAAGCAGATGCTGTCTGTCACTGTGCTTCACTTTTTATTATTTTTCATCTAGCATCTGTGTTACTGATGCCTAAAAATCAAAGTACAAATGAACTATGTTTTAAAATAAACATTAATACAATAAAATATTAACAGTTGCTGTATCCACTTTGTGCTGCTATAACAGAATACCTGAGACTGAGCAATTTATAAAGAACAGAAATATATTTCTTATAGTTCTAGAAGTTGGAAAGTCCAAGATCAAGGGGCCCACACTTTCTGAAGGTCTTCATACTATGTCATCCCATGACAGAAGATGGCAATGCAAAAGAGAGAGAGAGAGAAAGGGAGAGAGAGAGAAAGGGAGCTGAATATATACTTGTAGCAGGAACCCACTCCCATGGTAACAGCATTACTGTTCTACCCTCATGGCCTAGTCATCTGTGAAAGGTGCACCTCTCAATACTGTTGCATTGGGGATTACATTTTCAACACGTGAAGTTTGGGGAGCACATCCAAAGCCCAGCAGTGACCCTACATATGACAGACAATAGAGGCAGAACAATGGGCAAGACAGACAATAAAAGGCAGTAGAACTTTGCCTGCTTATCTCTATTTTATAGCACATGACAATGTATACTTTCTGCAAATTTGAACATTTCTCATACTTTTACTTACTTTGCCATTGTTATTCATGCTAGCCTTTGTAATGATCCTAAATTTGCTGCAACAGTAATTGTGTCCTGTTTCATTCTTGGTGTTGTTTATCTGTAGCTTCTGCTTTTTTTTTTTTTTTTCTTAAGCAATCCTGCTAGAGATTTGTGAACTCTTTAAAGCTTTTCAGAGGAAAACTTTCAGTTTTGTTGATCCCCTACTGTAACTTTTTCCCTAATTGATTAATTTCTGTTCTCTTGTTGATCATTTTCTTTCTTCTATGTTTTTGGAAGCTTATTCTATTTTTTAACTTTATAATTTAGATGCTTAGCTTATTTTCAGGCTTTCTTTAGTATGATCATAATAGGCTATAAATTTCCTTCTAAGAACCACATACAGTTAAGACTATAAATTTCCCCTCTAAGTACCACCAAATACCACAAGTTTTATTTTTGTTCTTTGTTGTTCAGTTCTAAATACAAAAGAATCCTGTAAGAAATTCTTACAATCTGTGCATTGCTAACAGTTTACAATAATCACAATCTGTCAAAATCAATATCTTATCTAAATTTTATAATAATTCCAAAACAAGCCAATGAATAATAATTGGTACTAGTGGTATTATGAGTAATCTGAGCATAAACTCTGTTTTTAAGATCTGAATATAAAGAGAGTGGCCAAACAGGCTAAGACAGCATAGCATTCATTCTCTATAAAGTTGTCAATTCATTAATTATTAGTAAACAAACTAATTGTATTTTCTCTCATCCTGAATAAAAATTATTCCCCAAGTATTCTTGGGAAGTCAACTTCCTGACTGTATCTCGTGTATACATGTATAGATATATTGATGTGTACAAATCATTAATGAAAATTTGGCTAGTGTTCAATTCAGTTGCTGCCTTTTTGCTTTAATGCATATTTTAATATCCATTATTTCTGACAAATGAATTATTTAAAAGTGATAAAATTTATAAACATGTGATCTTTTTAACTTATCTTTTCCATTTTTAATTTGTTAGTACTTCAGACATAGAATATGGTCTTAATAATACCAAACCTTTAAATTTTTCAGAGACTTGCTTGATTACTTAGAATCAAGTTTTATAAATGTTCCATGATAACTTGATACAAATGTATATTACATAACATCCACCACTGTTGGATGAAGTGCTCTGTGTGCACGCTGAAATAGGTTTGTTGTTTGTATTGTTTAAATATTATATGTTCTTATTGATTTTTTGTCTGCTTAATCTATCAATTATCGATAAATGTGTGTTAAAATCTCCCACTTTGGTTATAGCTTTATCCATTGCTCCTTGAAGTTTCATCAGTTAAAAACTATGTAATTAGGTGCATTCAAGATTTTTTTTTTTTTTTTTTTTTTTTTTTTTTTT
>PVJS01006896.1:0-42961 GCA_004027185.1 Glis glis
AGACCATCCCAATCGATACACACACACACACACACACACACACACACACACACATATATACTTACAGACATTTGTTTCTTTATTCAACAAATTAGAACTAAGAGTTTGATATGTTCCTGGTACTGTGGTGGATGTTAGGCACAAAGTGGCAAACAGCATAGACACAGCCTCCTCTCATGCAGGGTACAGTGTGTGGGGGTGGATATGTGGACGTGGTACCATGATGAGGTTAGATGTGGAAGCCTTCTTGGCCAGCTGGGGAAGCCTGGGGATATCTCCATGCAATCTGACCTTTCCATCTTCAGCCCAACCAGCCTCACTCCTAACCCCTCCCTCACCTTTAGGAGAGAAATCTTTGTGAATTTACCTGGCTTCTCTGATTTCGGTAAGCAATCAGAGGAGCACAGCACTGGATTTCATTGAAACAGAGAATCTGGAAACAAGAGAGGAGATGATCCTACCCAACTACTTTCAGACCCTGCATTCAAGGCTACCATGAAGGTAGCAGGTAAACAGGAAAACTCACACCACCCTAACTGTGACCTACTATCTTTGAGGCCAGACTGGCAGGTTTTCCATGCAAATAAAGTTTCTTTTCTGTGTGTCTAGGGCAGGTTTTATTTGCAGAGCCACTGACCAAGTCCTGGGGCACTGGTGGGAGCCCAGACCTGCACGGAGCTCGCCCTGACCCCAGTTCGTCCTGAGCATGTCTGCTCATACTGCATGTCTCTCCAGGGGCATTTGCCATCTGTTTCTTTGCTTGTCTGTTTGTTTGTTTGTTTTCTCTCCAAATCTTTAGCAATTCAATAATAAACATCAGAACCCCAACTCCACTCAAAACATTCACAACTGCACTGCAACCATGCTTAATGGCCTTGAAGCCAAGGAAGTGGGGCTGGGGGAAACAGGGTGTTGGTGGGTGTTCCCAGTTCCTATGGCCACAGCCTTAGCCACAGCCTCGAAACACATGGTATCGGGTTCTCAGCTAGCCCCCTTGGTGGGGAGAGCTGGGAGTTTCTGACCTCCTTTGGGGTTAAGGCTGCTGGTCTGTCTGTGCGTAAGCGAGTGGTCACAGTCCTTAATTGCAAAGGGGAAGTGGTCAGAAAACACACTCTGTCCTGGCGAGATTGATAACTTGTAAGATATCTTGGAAGAATGCCAGGAAATAACAATGAGGCTGTATGGGAAACTAAATCTACATACATCGCTTACATGTTTGCTTATGATTTCCAACATGTTCTGAAAAGAAAGAAAAGGCAAGCAGAGGGTAAGGAGCTAGAGATGCAGTTCACAGTGAAGCCAACCATATTCTTTGCCGTTTCCTTTCTTCAGTGAAAAGAGCACGGAAATACTAACATCTGACATTTAATCCCACAATTACTAGTTCCTGGGTACTGGTCGACACACTTTTAATGTATTGACTTGTGAATCTATCATAGCAATCTTATAAAACAGTTATTTATCCCCATTTTACAGATAATGAAACTGAAGTCTAGAAAGTTAAGTCATATGTAGGGTCCCTAGGGTCTGTTAGGTACTACAAGCAGGATTTGTCCCTGGGCAAATGGCTCCAGGTTTCATGCACTTAATTATTCAAGGCTGAATCATTTCCCTCAAGGTCAAAATGAACTTTTCCCATAGAAAAATGACATAAGTTTTGGATCGCACTGCTAATGAAGCTGTTGCTATCAAGACCAAGTTTCTCAAAAAACTAAGAATAGAACTACTGGATGATCCAGCTATACTACTCCATAAGAATTAAAGTCAGCATACTATAGAAATACCTGCATATCCATGTTTATCGTGGCACAATTTACAATAGCCAAATTATGAAACCAGCCTAGGTGTTTGTTAAGAGATAAATGGATAAAGAAAATATTGTGCATATACACAGTGGAGTATTATTCAGCCATAAGAAGAACAAATTATGTCATTTGCAAGAAAATGGATGGAACTGGAGATCATCATGTTAAGTGAAATAAGACAGACTAAGAAAGATGAATATTATATATTTTATATCATATGTGGGAGCTAGAGGGGGCAAAAAGGATGTCATGAAAGTAGAAAGGAGACCATTAGTGTAGAAGGAAATAAGGGAAGGGAGGGTAAGGAGAAATATGAATATGTATGAATATGCTACAATAAACCCACTATTCTGTATAATTAATATGTACCAATATTAAAAGAGATGAAGAGTGGTATTAAATTGGACAGTCAGGCTCAGTAAGGCCTATAATCTGGAAAGCATATTTTTTTCATGTTGTCTATGTAGTTCTTAAGCAGAAAACAATCTAGAAAAGTACAATAAACTTTGAGCATATGCAGCTTCCAATCTAATATTGAATATTGTTTCTGTTTGGGGCCACCATGCTATCTGAGCTGTCATTTTGTTATCTGACCTAAAGTGAAGAAATTATTGCCAGGGTATGCTGGAATATCACTCCTGGAGTTCAAAGTAAAGTCTAGAAACAAAATAAAACCTTATAAGCAGTAGACAATGAAATCGAGACCACAGAGCACACTTGGTGATCACATGGCCACACTCTGTCTTCCAGGAAAAACATGAGCAAGAGCTACACTGCCTTTATGAGTTGGTTGCACTTAAAGCAAAAGCTGAGAGTTTTTATTTCTGCTTCTCGTCCTTTGTTTTTTGTCTCTAAAGAGTGGCAAATTTTCTGGAGCTTGTTTGGAGGCCTTCACTGGAATGGCCTAGAGACTGTGTTGAGTTCAATAAAAGCTTATTGAGTATCAACTGTTTGAAGAAGACAAACAGATGTATGCTGGATACAGAGGACACCAAAATTAAAAGACAAAGGACCTGCCTTCCAAGAGCTCATCGGGATAAGAGTCATAATTGTCTCTGTGATGGTTAGTCTGGATTGTCAATTTAACTGGATCATGAAACACCTAAGATTACTTTGGGTGTGTTGATGAGGTGATTGGTTTGTGTGATGGCAGATCGAAGGGGAAGTCCTGCCCTGAATGTAGGCAGTGCGGTTCTGATAGGCGCGGGACCTGGATAAAAAAAGGAGAAAGCCACATGAAGGCATGTGTGGTTCTTCCTGAGGAAAGCGCGTCCACTCTTGTCTGAGATATCAGCCTTCAGATCTTCAGACTGGACCTTCACCACCTTTTCTCCGGAGAGTTTCCTGGCCTTTCCATTTTGGACTGGGACTGAATTAATGGTCGCTCTGATTCTGAGACTCCAGCTCTTGAACCATGTACCCAGCTGCTGGTTCTTCCAGTTCTCTTCGTGCAGTCGGAAACCTGGGACTGCACTGCTTTGGACTGTAAGCTGATTTAATAAATCCCCCTTTTCCATATATGTGTTCTGTGAGTTCTGTTACTCTAGTGAACCCTGACCAATACATTTTCTTAGGAGGCAGTCTGGGAAATTGGACCTGGGACTTTGAGTTAGAGGGGAAATAACTCAGTCAAAGAGATGGGAGAAATGTCTTTGGGGAATGTGGAGTTTCAACTGGACTTTGTGAGTAAATTGAATGTGGATAAAAGTGTGTGTGGGGGGGTTTAAGGTTAAGGAAACATCTAGAGCAAAAGTCCAGGTGTGAGAGAATTCACAGTGAATCCTGGTCTGAAGTGGGTGGGCAACATGGCGGTGAGCCGAGGTGTGTCCACACCTGCCCATGTGCGTAGGTGGAGAGAAGAGGCGCACACATTCTAGTGAGGTCTGAAAACACAGGCGAGGGCAATGCCCTGCAAGATACTGAATGCTAGGCAAAGGATTATGGGTTTTTTCTGCATGTCCAGGGGGTGAATGGTGTACCACGTTTTTGAGCATTGAATGATGTGTTCAGGGATGTAAGTTAAGGAGATTTTAAATGGCCTTAGAAAGTGCTCACTAGTCATGGTTCACAGTGACCCTACTCATCACACCCAGAGGATGACTCAGGTAAGAGCCTGTTACTGAAGTCTGTTTCTGGTGCTGACTATGGCTCCAGTGCAGGCCTGCAGGCAGGATCCATCGGCCCTGGCTTTTCCCTGGAGAATAATGCTATAACCAATATCTCATCATCAATATAACAAGGCAGACAAGCACTCGCTACATGAAGTTACACGGGCACCACCAGCCCCATGCAGATGGGCTCATCCATTTTCATGGAGCGTGAAGCCTGGCAAGGGAGTCCATTTGGACTTGGGAAGCACTGTGGTGAATGTGTTCAGTGGGGCCCAGGCTCCAGACTCACAGAGGTTTATGTGAGTTGCATGCCCGCTATCTGGGCGATGCCTGGAAAATGGCATAACTTTGATGAATCACTTTGCTTCAGCTGCTGTAACGGAGCTCCATGAACTCCTTGGTGGCTTAAACAACAGAATCTTCCTTGCTCACAGTTCCAGAGGCCACAAGCTGGAGATGAAGTTGTTGGCAGGGTTGATTCCTTCTGAGGGTGGGAGGGAAAGATCCATTCAGACCTTTCTCCTTGGCTAGGATAGGGTTGTCTTTGTGTTCCTGTGGCATTCTCCCTGTGTGCCTGTCTCTAGGTCCAAATTTCCCCTTCTTATAAGGATATCTATCAATTTGTTAATTTGGGTCCCATCCCAATTACCTAATTTTAATTTGATTCCCTCTGTGAAGACCCTGTCTTCAAAACAGTCACATTCCGAGGTACTAAAGGTTAGGACTTCAACATGCAAATTTTAGGAAACACAATTCAACACATAACACAGTTTCCTTGTCTGTAAGAAGATACCAGTAATATCATCTCCCTATGATACGTGTTATGAGAAATAAGTGGCTCAAGTTTATGAGTCGCTTAGACCAGTGCCTGCCATATAATAAGTACTAAGTAAACAATAGCTAGTGTTACACACCTTGACAGAGGAATGCAGTCTTCTCCATCCCTACCCTCTGTCCTGACAGCTCAAACTCAGGCTGATTGACAAGGTAAGCAAACCATCAAGATTCCGTTTCGGTGCCTTATGGAAGTAATCACAGTGGCTCTTCACTAACCTTTCACAGCTTTGAATGTGTATATTCTTCATTGAGTAGGTTTCCCATTCTAAAATGAAAAAAGGAAGCGGGCAACGCTTTTCTATTTTTCTCTTGGAAAATATAAACCTCACTGCATCTTTAAATGCAGACCAACAGCGTCTGATTGATGAGCTTGTGCAACGCGCCAGTTAGGGCTGCAAGGTCCTGGCCCAGGCCGCCTCAGCATCCCTCGCACTGGACGGGAGAGGCCGGGACAGCCCTGGGAAAGGCTGTGTTTAACTGTCGGTGCCGAGTCAGCAGCAGGCGTGGAAGGATGGTTATTTGTGGGAGGCACCAAAGAGTGGCTATTATTTTAAAAGAAATTCTCATAGAAAGAATGCTGGATTTAAAATAAATAAATGGGTTCGTGGAAGCTGAATAAAACTGTAAGTGAAGTGCTGAGCACTAGATCCTGTCCACCCACCACTCATGAAGACAGCTGTCCTGAGTTCTGAGCCACATGATAATAAGGCTAACAAATCAGAAAGTTCATATTATAGATAATGATAGTTCATATTATAGATAATGCCTACTTTATAAGATTGGAAATGCTGCTTGTGTCGGACATGCACACGTGGTCTGCTTTAACGACAGACAAGACACACGTGTGTGTTTTGTTCTTTTGGTTGTTCACATCCAAACATCCCTGGAATTGGTAGGCATATTGAAATGGATGTATTAAGAAGCATTGTGTCAGCCGGGTGTGGTGGCGCACGCTTGTAATCCCAGTACTTTGGGAGGCGGAGACTGGAGGATCCAGGTTCGCGGCCAGCCTCAGCTCTCTCGTTCTCTCTCTCCATCTCTCTCTCTCTCTCTCTCTCTCCTTAGTGAGGCCCTCCGCAACTTTATGAGACCCGGTTTCAAAATAAAGTATAAAAAATAGTGCCGGGGGCGTAGCGTGGAGGTAGAACGCCCCTGCGTTCAATCCCCGGTACCGCAAAAAAAAAAAAAGAAGCATTGTGTCATAATTTAATTGGCTGCATTTTCCCTTTGTTTGTGGCATATAAAAGTATTGTTGCAGCTCACAATCAATAGTGACAGAGATTCAATGAAGTATGGGAGCAGCACTTAACTTGAGTTTTCTAAATTTGAGTTTTCATTGGGAATAGAAGCAGAACTTGCTTCATCATTGTTATACCTCCCTAGATTTTTCCTTCATGTCTACATTGTGCCATAAGTAAGAACACGTTCAAATGCAAAGGCAGGGGGGAAAATGGACACAAGGAGATTAGTGTTCCAACTGATACCACACTGCAAATTAGCAGTGAGTAGCTGGGCGTGGTGGCGCACGCATGTAACCCCAGTACTTAGGAGGCTGAGACAGGAGGATCACAGGTTCAAGAACAGCCTCACAAAACTTAGCAAGACTCTCAGTAACTTAGTGAAACCCTGTTTCAAAATAAAAAATAAAATGGGCTGGGGGTGTAGGTCAAAAGTAGAACACCCCTGGGTTCAAAACAAAAACAAAAGCAACTAGCAGTGAGTGATTCAGAATCAGAAATTAGAGAGTGGTTCTATTAAATCTTACAGATAAAAAGAGTGGGACTGTAAGAGTAGCCACAGAATTGTGTGTGTGTGTGTGTGTGTGTGTGTGTGTGTGTGTGTGTGTGTGTTGGTTGTGACTTTGTAGCTTTAGCTGCATGGCATAGCCTGGGAATTAGAGAAGTAATCTGAAGCAGGAAGTGGATATAAGTGGCAAAGGCAGTCGCTGGGGCTCTGAGAATCAGAACCCTGCCTTCCTCTGTGTGAGACGCTGTCCTTGCATCACTACCCTTGTCACCAAATTTCAACTCCACAAAGTGGACCGTGCATTTTCAGTTCTTTACATCCTGAAGGGCAGAGCATCTAATCAGTGCTTAATGAATAGCACTGAATGAATAGCTTAATGAATAGTTAAGAGTTTATATCATATTTCTGATATGATGTTTACCATATACTAGTAGGAATAGAATATCAAAGATGGATAAAGATAAGAGATTTCTTCCCTAAACTCTAGGAAAATTCTTCTAGTAAAACTAAGGCCTACAGTTCTCCTGTGCCATGGGAGGCCAAAGAAATTTTTTAACTTCTCACAAATTGAGAATTGATCACTCCTGTTAATTCAGCTGCTTCCTTTAAGCAAATGACTCTTGACTCGTGTGTGTGTGTGTGTGTGTGTGTGTGTGTGTGTGTACTGGAGATTGAACCCAGGGGCCTTCTACCTCTGGGCTGTGCCCCCAGCCCCATTTTATTTTTTATTTTGAAACAGGGTCTCACTAAATTGTTAAGAGCTTTGCTAAATTGCTGAAGTTGGTCTTATAACCTGTGATCCCCCTGTCTCAGCCTCCCAAGTACTGGGCTTACTATCGTGCACCACCACTCCAGGCTTGGCTCTTAACTCTCAAATCTCTTCCCGGAAGTAACTCCGTTGTACACGAGACTCTACTACAATATTTTCAGTAGCACAGTTTTTGTACCCATCTAATGGCACTCTCCAACAATGTTAGATGTGAGTCCAAAAGGAAGCAAGAATATTTTTAAGCAGAGAGAGGGTTGAATAGCTGTACTATGTGGTACCAGGGGAACCAAGCTTTGTGTCCTTCCTTTTCCAGCTATACATAATGGAAATAATAGCAATCACTGAAGAAGGCATCTTAAAGCCAGGTGTGACGGTACGTGCCTGTAATCCCAGTACTCAGGAGGCTGAGACAGGATCGCAGTTTCAAGGACAGGTTCAGCAACTTAGCAAGGCCCTTAGCAACCTAGCAAGACCCTGTTTCAGAACAAAAAATTAAATGGGGCTGGGGGGTGTAGCTCAGAAGTAGAGCTCCCCTGGGTTCAACCCTCAATACCCCCACCAAAAAAAGAAGAAGGCATCTTAAAGACAGTCTAGGAAGAACAACATAATTGAAGAAGAAATATTTTTAAATAAAATGACATATGCTTACAAGTTGCCACTTTTCCTCATTCTTCAGATTTTCTCCATCCTACTTCCCTTCTATACAGGAGGTTTTCTATCCATCTCTATGCTGTGTTTACGTGCTATACACACAGAAGATCGACAGATATTTGCTGGGAACATCAAATACCCAATACTCTGCTAGGCTCCAGGAATAGGGTGTTGAACAAAGCAGATACAGTCCTGGCAATTGCGGAGTTTAAACAAGTCACCAGGACAGCGACCCAATCCCCCATCCAGCTCTTCTGTGTATTTTCTCATTGAGCATTTCTCCTTGAGTTTGCAGAGCAAACATGAGTGTGACCCCAGGTGCTTACGCTAGAAATCCTAGTAAAAGGGAACCTCCAGTGGGGAAGCACATCTCTGTCATCTCTGCCTGGGGCCTTGCATTTTCTCTTTGCATCCCACAAGTGTCATTGGGATGCAATAATGGGGGTTAAAAGTACCTTACAACCTACAGAGATCTGTACCAAATTCCCACTATTATGATTATTAGCTCCACATCCCCAGCACTGGCTTGTCAATATAGGAAGAGTTCATGGCTTCCTCATTCCTCGGTGGATGGTGCTTTCTGAAGCTTTCAATAGTGAATTTCAACAGCCTGCAGAGACAGAGATAGAAGAAAGACAAAAACAGAAACAGGGAGAGACTGTTTAAAGTGGAACCATGTGGCAAAAACAGGCTTACGTTGAGCACAAGGCGGGATCGAGTCGGTAGCAATCTATCGAGTGAGGTGTATTTTTACTGACACGTCTAGATCTTGTAAACTCTGTGTATTGTCTTGAGAAATGTGATTTGCGAAGAGGAAGAAGGACCAAAAGAAGTGGCCTATTATTTTATATGTCATTACAGACTTGAGATGGAACCACAAACCAGAAACTGAGGAGCCAGACAAGGTCACAACCCAGCAGCAATACCACTATCAGTCATTATCATTAAGTATACTTTCTTTTGCCTACCGCTGAAAACCCTGCTAAAGTAGAGCTTGTCTGGAAAAATCTTATCTCCTTACAGGAGCTAGATTTTCCCTTTTTGCCACTGTCTGATTCCTTTAAATCATCAGGCAGCCGAGAGGCCTGGGCAGCACCGCTCCAGCTGAGATGATCGGAAGGCTCGGGACCGCTTTGCTTTGAACAAAAGACTAGGGCTTTACTCTCACCTTGGAGGAATCCCACAAAGAGAACATTGAGCGGCATCTACCCAGCAGCTCACATTCCTTCGAAAGGCTTCTTGGCCCACAGAAAGAGGGGTGGTGGCAGCTAATGGTGAGTTACTAGAAAGGGAGATTGGTTAAAAGATAAATAACTGAAAGAATAGATGCAGTATTTTAGACAACCCTGGGGGCCCCGTATTGGGCTCAGCAGACTCACATGGACTTGTTTCCATAAAGAAAATATGAAGAGGGAAGGAAGGAAGAAAAGAATATGAAGAATATGCAAAGAAAGAAGGAGGAAGTCAATTAGTTCTAGCATCCCACCTCTCACAGCCCAGAGGAGGAGATGGACGTTAATTGCATAATTATTCACTAGTATGAAGTCACAACTGTGATAAGCGCCACAAAGGAAGCCTCTATAATGATACAAGTGCACTTGGCAGGGGCAGCCTGATTCCTTCTGAGTGGTCAGAAAAGGCTTCCCCAAGGAAGCGACGCTTGAGGAGACATGACCACCTACGCTTTAGCCGGGAGATATGCAGAGGAAATGTCTCAGGCAGAGGGGCGGCATGTGCCAAGGCTATGTGGCTGGATGAATCACAGCCTGCTTGAGGGCGAAAGAGGAGCTGCGTTCTTGGACCCTCCAAGGACAAGGGAGTGAGTGGGGGAGAGGCGGCTGCAGACAGCTTGACCGCACAAGGCCGCATCAGGCAGCAAGGGATTTTGTCTTCATCCTCAGGAAATGAGAAGATTCAAAGGGTTTAGGTACAAGATAGATATATTTTTTAAAAGATCACTATAGCTGCAGTGTGGACAACACATGCTTGGGGGGTAAGAAGGGATAGAGGAGAACAGTGAGGTGGCCACAGAAGTTATCCAGGTTAAGAACACTATAACTAGCTGGGCATGGTGGCACATGCTTGTAACCCCAGTACTTGGGAGGCTGAGACAAGAGGATCGCAGGTTCAGGGCCAGCCTTAGCAACTTAGTGAACCTTCACAACTTAGTGAGACCCTGTTTCAAAATAAAAAATAAAATAGGGCTGGGGGTGTAGCTCAGAGGTAGAATGCCCCTGAGTTCAATCTCCAGTACCAGAAAAGAAGAAGGAAGAGGAGGATGAGGAGGAGGACAAGGAGGAAGAGGAGGATGAGGAGGAGGACAAGGAGGAAGAGGAGGAGGAGGAGGAGGACAAGGAGGAAGAGGAGGAGGAGGAGGAGGAGGAGGAGGAGGAGGAGGAGACTATAACTTACACTAAAGTGTTAGAGGTAGATCTGAGAGGTGATTAGGAGATTAGACAGACAGACAGATAGGTGATAGATAAATTTATTAGTGAAATGTACTATGGCTTAGTGGGAGATTTCAAACTAGTTCATCCTAGACCAGTGGTTCTCAATTGGGGCAATTTTGCTTCCCAGGAGACATATAACAATGTCTGGAGACATTTGAGGCTGTTATAACTGGGGTGACGGTGCTACTGGCACCTGGTGAGTAAAGCCCAGAGATGTTGCTAAACATCCTATGATGCACAAGACATCCCTGTATGATTACCCAACCCAAAATATGAAAAATGCCAAGAACTAGAAACCCTAGCCCAGATGCACTTTGTCCCTACAAGGCCCCCAGAAGAGGACAAATCCCCTCCCACATCACCATTATGGATAATGGAGACTTGTAATGGGAATTGTCCACTATCAGCAGCAGCAAGGAGCAGTCAGTGGCTACTTAACACCTGTCAAGTTCCCAGCTCTTGCACAGTTCCTTGCTACAGGTGGGGTCATTCTATATGATCCTCCCTCCTCTCCTCCCCTCCTCATACTATGGGCCTGTTACAAGAACCCTCTGCCTCCAGATGCTTGTCTCTTATGTAGGTCCTTAGGTCCTGTCCAGCGTTTGTAGCCTTTGTTTTGTCTGCCACAGTGGAGGGAGCGGTGGTGACCATATCTTCAGGCTTAGGGACAGGGACTTTGGGAGTGCTGAAGTAGGAGAGGAATTTACTAATTAGTCCTTTGCATGATTATTCCAACATGTTATTTCTAATAAAATAGCAGTTCACCTTTCTTTGCTGGCCCCATGGTGCTTGACTAATCTTCTACCACCCCCTTTAAATCAGGCTGAGGACTAGACCCCAACTGCCTGGTCTTTTGATGCCTTTTCTCTGGGCTCCTCCTTCACCTTTCCATCAGCTAACACTCACCTTCTCCAGACTGCTCCCAGAAAAGTGAACTCTCAACCCGCTCTCACAATGGGTTGGTTATGCCTTCTCCTACTCCTGGTCCTAGACAATGAGCCTTCCTTAAATACCTGTGCTGAGTGTTCTCTTGTCATTCTCCCAGAGGATTGCTGGCCCACCCACTTCTTTTCTTATACACTTTTATTGGTGCATTATACTCTCACATCATAATGCAGTTCATAGTGATAATGACATACAGGTACACAGCACTTGGTGGGCTTTCCCCCAGCTCCCTCCCCACTCCCCCCTTCCCCATACAGGATATTGAGATTGACATTGGTATTCTCACATATGTACATAATGTCAATGGAAGTGATTCCTTTATTGATCCTTCCTCTCTCCTCCCCCTTTCCCTAGACCAGCTTCCTGGCTCCACTGCAGTTTCTCCTTTATTATCTGAAGTCCCTCTGGTATCCCAATTACTCCCTAGCTTCAGCATATGAGAGAAAACATATGACCCTTCAGTTTCTGTGACTGGCTAATATCACTTAACATAATGTTCTCAAGGTCCATCCATTCTCCTGAAAATGACATTATTTTTTTTCTTTATTTCTGAGTAGAATTCTATTGTGTGTATATCCCATAATTTTGTAATCCATTTATCCATTGATGGACACCTAGGTTGGTTCCATAATTTGGCTATGGTGAATTGTGTTGCCACAAACATGGATATGCATATATTACTATAATATTCTAATTTCAGTCCCTTTGGAAAGATACCCAGGAGTGGTATAGCTGGGTCATATGGTGGCTCACCCACTTCTATCTCAAGCAATGGAATCCTAACTACTGCTTCTTTTTTTTTTTTTTTGTAGAAACTGAAAACCACTGGGTCTTTCATCATATCCCAGATGCAGTTCATTTTTTTCCCAAAGTCTACCTTGCCCCTGCATTCTCATTGTCCTCCCATTTCTGAAAGAATTTTTTTTTTTTTTTTGCGGTACCGGGGTTTGAACTCAGGGGTATTCTACCTCCGCGCTACACCCCTGGCACTATTTTTTATACTTTATTTTGAAACGGGGTCTCACGAAGTTGCAGAGGGCCTCACTAAGGAGAGAGAGAGAGAGAGAGAGAGAGAGAGAGAGAGAGAGAGACAGGGAGAGAGAGAACGAGAGAGCTGAGGCTGGCCGCGAACCTGGATCCTCCAGTCTCCGCCTCCCAAAGTACTGGGATTACAAGCGTGCGCCACCACGCCCGGCTCTAACCACTGCTTCTTACAGCACATGACATCCATGATCTCACAAGGTAGACCAAAAATTGGGGAGAAGAACAGGTGAGCAAGCGAGAATGGATGAGGACAGGTGATTGTCAAAACACCAACAATAAAAAAGAAACATGGCAACTATGTTCTATGAATGAATACAAATTTTCTACATTTTCATGCAGTGGAAACTATCACCATAATAATGACCTGCATTGTAGAAACCGAAAACCACTGGGTCTTTCATCATATCCCAGATGCAGTTCATTTTTTTCCCAAAGTCTACCTTGCCCCTACATTCTCATTGTCCTCCCATTTCTGAAAGAATGCAATATTACCCTTGTAAGAACAATGATGACTCCAGAGAATTTATTGATGGCAGTCTTTCACATGAAAAGCTAAAAAAGAAAAAGACTTTGATTTTAGGCTGATTGATTTTTTTTTTTGTCCTAATGTAATGGATAGAAGATTGGCTTCCCTCCAGGAAGTTCCAGAGAAAAATTTGATTTTGTTTCCTTTCATATTCGCAGGGAAACAATGATTCATGTTTACCTTGCTTTTATGATGATTATGATGAATAGGTGAATTACGTCAATATTCAAGGCAGATGCATAGAGCAACAGGAAGGCCATTTTTATTTATATAGGATTTCTAAACACTAACCCAGGCTAAAAGAAATGAGTGTGGTATGTGCCAATAACCAAAGTCATTTCTACACATTCCATGCATAGTTTCAGAGAAGGAGGAAATAAATCCAAATATGGATTAGCCCAGGACCCATCTCATGAATAGCCTGCTGCCTGTAGGAAGTGATTTCAAGATCAGTAGAAAGTAGCTCTCCATCTTGTCCTGGCTCCCTGGAGGTATTTGGAAATGTTCACATTACTCATGTTTTAAAGTTGAGCCTTGGGCTGGATGTGTGGCTCAGTGGTAGAGTGCTTGCTTAGCATGCAGAGACCCTGTATTCAATCCCCAGTACTGCAAAAATAAAGTCAAGCCCTTATTAAAATGCAAGTGTTAATCAAGTAAACTAAGACATTGAGCCATTATAACTGTTCACACTGCATTACTTCATATATGTGTGTGTCTTGGATAAGAGAATCCTTTAAAATAAATTACTATCTACATATAGATACATATATGTTTACATATATGTGTGTGCATATTACATAATTTATTTCAAGTTCCTTAAAATAAATTACTTAACTCTCACACACATATGTATAAACTCGTGTGTGTGTGTGTGTGTGTGTGTGTGTGTGTGTGTGTGTGTGTAGAGTGATTTAGTTGAAGGAATTGGCTTATGTACTTGTTGAGGCTTGCAAATTTGAAATCCACAGGATGGATGGGCAGGCTGAAGATTCCAGCAAGAGCTGACATAGTAGTCTTGAGTCCCAAGGCATTCTGGAGGCAGAATTTCCTCCACCTGGGGAGCACCTCAGTATGTTTCCTCTTAAGACCTTCAGCTGATGAGAGGTCCATCCACATCATGGAGAGCAATCTGCTTTACTCAAAGTCTACTGATTTAAATGTTAATTCCATCTAAAAAATACCTTCACAACAACATCTAGACTGGTATTTGATCAAACCACTGGGCACCATAATGTAGCCAAGTCAACACATAAAAATAATTATCACAAACACCTTGGCTTAAGTTACCTTGCCAGATTTATTTGTCAGTTTCTGAGGGCTTGATACTTGTGAAAGGCTAGTTTTAAGCAAGGCATAAAAGAGAAGGGAGAAAAGAAAAACAGATCAGGACTCTCTGACATCAGGAAGCATAAGTCAAACTGTCATGGAGAATCCAAGGCCAAGAAGGCAGCAGAAGAGGCCCTTGGACCACTCTTCCACCTCAACCCCATGCTGAGGATTGCATCCAGGGACCCTTTACCACTGAGCTACATCTCCAGCCCTTCTTTTTATTTTTGTTTTTGGGTGTTTTGTTTTTGTGGTACTGGGGACTGAACCCAGGGGCATTCCATATTCAAAGCTACACCCCCAGCCCTATTTTATTTTTACAAATAAAATAAATCGCTAAGGCTAAATTACTGAGGCTTACCTTGAACCTGCAATTCTCCTGCCTCAGTCTCCCAAGTACTGGGATTACAGGTGTGCGCCACTACGAAATTTTTATTTTGAGACAGGGTCTCTTTGGACCACTCTTGAACCAGTGTTTTGTTGAGCCTGCATCTTATTTAGGATTCATACAAAATTAACAGCAAGAAGAAGAATAAGATCTATTGATTGGCAGGGCTAGGATTTGAATATCTGCATCCTAACCAAGACTAAAAGAGTTAGGTTTGATCATAATTCCATTGTCTCTGAAACTGCTACTGAAGATATTATCTATTATGTTGTTCCCTGTTCTTTGTGTTAGGACATATACATACAATATGTTCCTTTAGTACCAGGAAAAAGATTGTATCTCCCAAGCACTTAGTTTATTTAGATGTACCAGGTAATGTAACTCATTTGGTTTTCTCCTTCTGCAGAGTTTGTAAATTTTTTTTCTCAATAATCTCTGCTTATGAATGTTTATTTTTCAAGTTACCCCAAACCCTATTTGTAAGTATGAAGGGTGTAAATCCTAAAAGATGTGTAGCACTTTATACATTGTATTATTGCTTAAAATAATCAACTAGCTATGGACATTGGGAAGTTCCATATTCTTAAAGAAGATCTAGCCAGGTGTGATGGTGCATGCCTGTACCATCACATTGGGAGGCTGAGACAGAAAGATCACAGGGTTGAGGCCAGCCTCAGCAATATAGCGAGGCACTCAGCAACTTAGTGAGACCCTGCTTCAAAATAAAAAATAGGGCTGTGGATATATCTCAGAGGTAGAACGCCCCTGAGTTTAATTCCCAAGACTACAAAAAGAAAAAGAAAATGTCCTATTATCTCAGAAAACAAAATAATTAGAATGATTAATCTGGCAGCAATAGTTGAGGCTCAAATAAACCCCAAGCTTTCAAGAACTTACATTCAAAGATGAAGTGGGTGTAGATAAGAATCCACTGGAAATCCCAGATTTTGGAAGAACCAGCTGCTGTTCCTGCTCCTGTTCCTGCTCCTGTTCTCAGCATGCAGAGAAGCCAAACTACCCAGGCTAGTTCTCCAGGGGGTCTCCTAGAGATTATTGAAAAGCATGCAAGGTTCTTGGGGGAAAGGGATTGAGGAATTGGCAGGGCCTTTCATCTGTAAGCTTAGAACAACAGCAAAAGGGGCCAAGGGAAAATCAGCTTCTGCAGTTGCCTGTGGTGTCTGGTGAAGCAACAAGTCTACTCATAGGTGTTGGTCCCTGCTTCTGCTTCCCATCATGCTCCTCTTTCTACTGACTTTCTTTGTTGTCCAGGTCTAAGCGATCTACTCCCTGGTTATGTGTAGACTGATTGTTGTGACATGTCCTGTCAGGGTCACCCCACTCTGCCAGTAAATCTGTCCCCCTTAAATCCTGCCTCCCTGAATCTTGTTGCCAACACCTGCCTTATCTCAGTTCCAACACACCATGACTCAGCCCACCTGTACCACAATAAAAACCTGGGCCTTTGGTAGTAGGGTGGCAGTTCCCACACTGTCTGTAGTACAGGGCAGAAGACCACAGGCACAAATCAGGTCCATCACCCAGTAGCCCAGACCGGAACTTTTAGGACAATCACGCTGAGGTTGTAGGGTCTCTGCCCAGGTGCCTTTTTACAAGCACCTAAATTTAATGGATTCAGAAAAGCTTGGCTTAGTCCTAGGCCAGGCTGAATTGTACAGGGAGCTGTGGGCAGTGATCTCTTTCCTCAATATAGGGTAAACTTTCCAATGAGCCAGCTAATTGGACAGGGATGCCAGTGAGCCACATTCCTTATGTGCTCAGAACCAGCAACAGCAGGAAAAACCAGGTCAGAAAATACCAACACCGAGGTTATGAGACAATCTGGAAAGTCCAGAGAACTCCACTGAGGTCCACCTCACAAACCACACACAGATCCTGGGCAATAAAACGCTAGCCCTGTGGGGGTACTTACAGTAGACTGCAGGACACTTGGGATACGGAAATCTCAGAGGGTTTCAGTGACCATTGGAAAACCTATGATCTCATTGATTGGTTGGCAACCCCTTCAAGACTTCAACCCTGGACAGGCTCAGCGGTGCATGCCTGTAATCCCAGTACTTGGGGGGCTAAAACAGGAGGATCTCGGGTTCAAGGCCAGCCTCAGCAGCTTAGCAAGACACTGTTTCAGAATAAAAACAAAAAGGGCTGGGGGTGTAGCTCAGAGGTAGAATGCCCCAGGAGTTCAACCCCCCCGTACCAAAAAAAGAGTCTTCAACCCTTTTTCTTTTTTATTCATATTCCATGGAATTCTGTGTTTAGATTCACAGCATTTCTTGAACATCCCATGGTCTCTGAGCTTGAATGCTGAGCCATCCTGCAGGACTGCTGGGCCCACCTACACCAGAGTTGTCCATCACTCAGATCATCTGCCCAAAAGCGCTGTGATTATGAGCTGGTGTCTGGGTTTTGAAATCTCCCTGCATCTTCCTGTGGCTCATCAGCCATCAACCCAGTCCTAGGTTCTCCTACCTTCTCCTTGTGCTCTCATTCAGGAAGAATGACCATTAGGTACTTACACAAGAAAAAAAAAGTTCAACTATGGCATTTTTTATGGAAGCTGAGTCACCCTGGGTCAAAAGATATATACATGCATAGAAAATGTGGTAATGAGACAGACTCTGCGGTTTCTTATACCAGAAAATAATCTCACTGGTTGTAAATAATAAGTGACCCATCTCTAATGAGATTAAATAAAAATTGAATTTACTGATCTACATAAGGGCAAAGTTGTAGGACAGTGTTTGAAGGCTTCAGGTCAAGCTGGAGTCAGGGCCCAAACAATGTCAGTAAGAGCTAGTTTTTTTCTCTCCCTCCACTTCACAATTTTATCTTCCTTCACAGTGACTTTAGGCACAGAGGGCACATGGTAATAAGATAGTGGCAGCAGATTCAGCTTTTACATCTTTTGGAGTTTCAGGTCCAACCAAAGATATTGAGTCCATTTTCCCAACTACTAAAACAACCACTCTTGAATTCCATGTCATTAGCCCATATTGACCTCATTTGAGTCACGTGCCCATCCCGGAACCAATCACAGAGGCTGGGGACAGAAAGTACTATTTGGCTTAGATTAGTACATAAGCTCTACCGTGGGCCTACAAAGGAGTCAGCTCCTCTAGAACCACATGCACAAATAGTAAGGGAGGAGCACAAATAGTAAGGTGTCCTTACTATTTGGAAGGAAGGAAGAGTGGATGCTAAGTGGGAAAAATAACAAAAGTCACACACACACACACACACACACACACACACACACACCTGCCATTCTCAGATCTGCCTCAGAACTAGGCCTGAGTTTCTGCCATACCTGTTTCTATATCCCTGATCTAGTCTCTCTTATCTGGCCCTCACTCTTGCTTTTGAGCAACCCACAGTCTGTCTGAGCCTGTTGGCCCAGCCAGTGGTTCTACCTTGGTTAATCTTTGCCTGTTGAACTCTACTTCCACCGAAACTTCACTGAGACCATGCACCAACTCCAGCTGAAGCCTGATATATGGGATCCCCAGTTGAGCCTTCTGACTCTACCTGATGATGGTTAAAAGTGGGCAGGACCTGAATATCTATGATCCAGCGTCAGAGAGACAAAATTGTAAACATGCTCAACAGACAGTTGGATTTAGATAATTGAAGAGACTTCTTTAGGGATGCATCTTGGAAAGAAAAAAGATACACAGATGGCAGCTGCAGAGAAACAGAATTCCACTTAACAAACACCCTTTCCAGTAACAGTTGACTGTTACACTGTGTGTAAACAGCTGACATTCACATGCGATTGTGGTCTGTGTGCACGTGTGCACACACATGCATGTGATGCGTACTGGTATGAAAGAGGGCTTGGGGAAAAGTATTCCCTGCAATTCCTCTTCCCAGTTCAATGTTAAGTTGTCAGTGTAATCTCTTGCACCTTCTAATGAGGAAACTGAGGGCTGCTCTGGGTTTGTCGTGCTGGAATCTGATTTAGCACAGGTATGTCCATCACCTTCTCCAGTGTTACTGCTCTTGTGTTTAATGATATAGTGACCCACTGGTGACTTGAATAGGATTAATGTCTTTCAGTAGAGTCCTGGCTTATGCCAGGAGAAATTCCGAGTCATGATTTTGCCTATATGCACTAGAGGCTTTTACATCCCTCACACCACTCCCACCCCAGAACTCATGAATTCACTCCAAAAAATGTATTGAGAATGGATGGCATACAGAGTACCCTCTTAGGGTCCAGAGCCGAAGAGGAAAGAAGGAGAGAGAGAGAGAGAGAGAGGAAGGAGGAGGAGGAGAAGGAGGAGGAGATAGGAGGGGGAGGGAGGGAAGGAAAGAGAAGGAAGGGAAGGAGGGAAGGAGGGAGGGAGGAAGGAGGCAGGAAGGGAGGGAGGGAAGGAGGAAGGAGGCAGGAAGGGAAGAGGGAGGGAGGGAGGGAGGGAGGGAGGGAGGAAGGAAGGAAGGAAGGAAGGAAGGAAGGAAGGAAGGAAGGAAGGAAGATGAGCATAGCAAAGTCTAGGTCGTGGTAAGACAGAGAGCCAGAAAGCTGTTTGTTTTCAGCAAGTATTCTCCTTTTGACATTATTTCCTATATTTATCTTCCAGAAGCAGTCCACACCAGATAGTTTTAAATCCAACTGAGTTCTGAGAAATAACATATTCTCAGACTTGTCTGAGGTGGGGTTTGCATGGTTTGTATGTTTTTTCTTGGTTTTATTTGCATGAGAAAAAAAGAATTAAAAAAAAGCTTACCAAGCACAGCTATAGACTAGTTTCAACAAGCTATTAAAATTGCTTCTCAGTTCAAAGAGTAGGTTTTTATTTTTCATGTGCACATCTTGTACAAAAAAGTAGCCCCATAGTTTTCTTCTAAATTTAGATTATTTTATAAATTTTTAGTCGTCTTCATTTAGTTAATCAAACGAAAGACCTTCATATGAGCATGAATAAAAGAGAAAGAAAGACAGGGTTGTTTTTTTTTTTAAGAGCTCCTTAATAAAAATAAGTTTGCAAGCCGGTGTGGTGGCGTACCCTTGTAATCCCAGTAGTTGGGAGGCTGAGACCGGAGGATCCGGGTTCGCAGCCAGCCTCAGCTACTTAGTGAGGCCTTCCGCAACTTCATGAGACCCGGTTTCAAAATAAAAGATAAAAAATAGGGCTGGAGGTGTAGCTCAGAGGTAGAACGCCCCTGGGTTCAATCCCCGGAACCGCAAAAAAAAAAAAAGTTAGTTTGCATTTACTACTTCAGACATGGTTCTTTAGGTAGACTGGCTCTAAGTAAAGAAGACTTGCAAATACCCGCCAACCACTTTTCTGTCTAACGTTTTTTTACTTGTCTACATTCCTCATCCAGTAAGTGTTTTAAATCCTTTTCTACTTCCTCATTCACAATCAATTATTCTTTGCTTTGAGCAAGAAATTTTTTTGTGGCAAGGAATAAAGCATTTTAATCAGCTTGGTGATAAAGTAGAATTACATATTGTTGAATGGGACCCTGGGCTTGGGAAATATTGGCCTGACCTCTCGCATATCTAACTTGGGGGCAATGAGTGTCCACTGAAGTGGAAGAGTGACCATCCGTGGGGAAGTGAAAGTTGATGTTTCATTTGAAGATGCTCTTGCTTGCCAAGCATACAAAATTGGCTAGAAAGCAAAACAAGTTGCAACACAGGAATTGGGAGATATTTTTTGAACTGTAACAAATTTCCTCATTTTAATCAAAGTAATTTGCAGAACAAAAACTGTGGTTTATGAAGAATCTATTTGAAAAAAGTTGAGCACTAAAAATAACTCCTCGTTGCTCCATGCCAAGTCTCATGAAGCCAGGTTTAGACCCATAAAAGTTGTATCAGATTCTAAAGAGTTGACATCCAGCTCTGCAATCCAATGAGACCATAGAAATCAAAGGGGAGCCTTTGCTCAACTAGATTCCCGCACTGCAATCGATTGATCATGTGACTTTTTGACTGTTTTAATTTTTTGGATAAAGAGTGACAGGACATGTGTTCTAGACAAAGGGAAAAAAAATCATCTGATAGATGTCTAAGTGCCAGCCAACTTTTATCTTTCAAACTTTTATTCTGTAAACCTGTATTAGAAGCAAATCATATTATTTAAGGATCTTGAGAATTTATCACTTAAGGGATGTTCAAGGGCAACAGTAACATATTTTGCCCCCACCTACTTTGCTAATCAAATGCAGTATGACCTCAGTTTAAGGATTTTTGTTCATTTTTAATTATGATTATTTTTAACAAACTAAAGCTCTTTGGTTTACATTTCTACTAATTTAAAAATTTAATGCACTTCTCTCCCTCTGGATAACATATTGTGGTAGGGAAGCATATTGACTTCAGAGGAAGAGGGAGATTGGCTGAAATGTGGTATCATCACTTACAAGTTGTGAGAACACAGACAGGTTATGCATCACCCTTTCTCAAAACTAGATGTATCTCTTCTACACAGTAACAAAAAGTGACTTGACTTAGATTGTTGAAGGTTAAAAGACTATAATACATGTCAAGTATCCAATAGTTCTTAGCACATAATTGGTGTTAATCAACATTATTCCTCTTTTCAGTTATTTTTGGGTTCCAGTGAATCCTATGCCCACAAGTTAAATGGATTCACACTTAAGCTATGTTTACAGGTGTCCACTTGTTCTCAAGTATTCTGTTTCCATGACCAGATGACTACACATGTTAATGCACTTATAATATTACTCCTCTGACCACTAATGTTATCCATTTGTTCAGTGAGCACCTGCTCAGCATCTTTGTCCTAGAGGCCACATAATTTGGAATGCTAAGACAAAGATGACCCAGATTTGGCACTCAAAAAGACATCTATTTTCTGGAGGAGATGGGCAAGAAACCCAACAATTACACCAGTGTTTTAAGTTCTACCTAGAGGGTGTATCCAGAGGTTTCCTAGATCTGCACACAATGTTGGAGAGAAGAGATATAAGCTCCATAAGAATAGTGGAGGGGAGAGGGAAGTCCATGAAGGTTTCAGCTGAGTCTAGACCTACAAGAAGAGCTGTCTAAGCAGGAGGGAATGGGAGAGAATGCAGGAAAGAGTTTCCAGGTGAAAGAAGAAATGTCCTCCCTTTGGTAGCACAAAACCCATCATACACAATGTTCATAATATTGTCTTAGATTTATTACAGATGAGGATGTGAAAACTATTTGAGCATTGGCTGTGGCCAAAGTAGACCACTCAAAGAATATAAAGACTGAATTAGCACTTTCAAGGCCTTCTGGAAGCTTTTGATCTAGCTAGAAGAGTAAGATAAACACATGGCCAATAACCATGTAAGGCTGGAACTGTCAGAGCTATCTGGGGTTGATGAGTGCTTCACAGTGATTTATTTAACTTATATTAGAGAATCAGTGGATTCCCTATTGCTAAAAGGGATGAATATCAAAGTGTTAGCACCCCAGATTTCCAAGTCCAGTCTCAAGAACAAAGTTGGAATAGACACAAAAGCATTATTTCACTATTTTCAAGTTGAGCACTTAAAAGTGGATGGGTTGCAATTAATCTCATATTTTAAAATAATACAAACATTTCAAGAATCAAGATTTTTTAAAAAATTAAGCAATGGGAAAGAAAGCAGCTTATCTAAGTATCTTTGAAAGTGTTTTGACTGCATTCTTAAGGTTAAATATGGAATGGGATACACACAAGCACTATACTCTAGTTGGTAAATACATTCCTTCCAGGGATATGGGCTCACACTTTTAAAACTGTGTTATAAGTATAGTAGTTTTAAGCTAATAAGTAAGCATATTATAGATAATGAGAACCAGGTTTCTCAAAACTGGAGAAAAAAACTTCTAAAGAAAAAGGAAAAGTAGAGTGAACCTTGTAGATTGGAATTGGAGGAAGCAGTGTGAACTGATTTTTAAAATACATATAGATAGGTAGATAGATGGATGCAGAAATATATATATATATATATATATATATATATATATATATATAAAACATGCTATAACATATATAATATACAATATATAATAGGTTAGTATACATACATGTATCTCTACTTTTATCTACTGGGAAAGCCTAGAAACCATGACACTCCAGCCACCATGAGCACATCTGGTACTCAGATCTTGGTTTCTAAATGTTATTTTCCAATAAAAGAAGCAGCCCACTCCTTGGAGAAGTGGTTGAATTCACAGCTTGAGCAGGAAAAATACAAAATGAGCAGTACTCCAGAACAAAAACAACAAAAAGCTGAGGATATGCTGAAAGGGCCCAGAAGTCTACATGAAAAAGCTTCCAGGGACCAAATCTGAATCAATTTGAGCAACAAGCTAAACAATAGCATTGGGTCATAAGCCAAAAGATAAAATAAATATCCTTGAACTCATATTGACATAAATAAATAAATAAATAAATAAATAAATAAATAAATAAATAAAAGGCAGAAAAATACAGCTTTCCCTTACAGAGTCCCATTGATAAGTGCAGAAGGAATAAGGAAAGAAGAAAGTTCCATGATTAGACCACAGTGGTAATTGCTATAGACAAGGTTCTTGGTAGATGATAAAATTAGTGGGAAAATGTTTAAGGGGAAACAGGATGTGTGCAGAGGCTGAAAATATATCTCCTAAAATATACATGTATTAATTTTAAAGGGAAAGTTTGGAACTTTCCAGTGGAAAAATACATGGCCACATGATCAAGGGTAACATCAGCAGGAATAAGGCAAGTCCCCACCATGTACCTCTGATCTGAGGCAGTGAGCAAAGCACGTCTCCCCTGGGGCATTCCTTCCAACAATGCATGGCCTCCACTTAATCATGAGAAAACACCGGACAAACCTAAACCAGGCCATTCTAACAAACAACGGCACTCTTCAGAAATGTCCAGGTCATAAAAGACAAGACAATTCTGGGGAACCGTCACAGATTGAAGAAGACTGAAGAGACTGGAGTGCAAGGTGACCCTGGAAGAGCAAGAAAAAGGCCTTTGGTGGGAAAATGGAAAAATTGGTAAAATCTTAATAAAGTCTTTGGCGAATTATATATTGTTCAGTATTGATTTTTTTTTTTTTTTGCAGTACTGGGGATTGAACCCAGGGCCTTGCGTATTTCACTATAGGCAAATGGTCTACCACTGAGCTACACCCCCAGCCCAGTATTAATTTCTTAATGCTGATCATTTCACTACTAGTATGTATGATGTTAACATTATAAAAACTTGCATGAAGGTATTTTGAAACTGAGTTCTGTTTTTGCAACTGTTCTATAAATCTAAAATTATCTCAAAATAAAAACTTCTAAAAATAAAACAAAACTTAAAGCCACGTGTTTCTTCTATCTACAAATGGATTGCAGATCCTTCAGGGGCTGTATTAGTTTCCTATGACTGCTGTAACAAATTACAAAAAATGTAGTGGCTTATAATAACATAAATTCTTTATCTTCTAGTTCTATAGGTCAGAATCCAACATGGGTCTTGTTGGACTGAAATCAAAATTACAACAAGAATGTGTTTCTTTCTGGAAACTCCACAGAAGAATTTTCCACGCTAATGTCAACTTCTAGGGGACTGCCTGCACTTCTTGGCTCATGGAACCTTCCTCTATCTTTAAAGCCAGGAGTAGCAGATTACACTACCCTGGCTTCTTGCCTACATCTCTCTTAGGCTTCAGCCAGGAAATGTTTTCCTATTTTAAGAACACACTCAATTAGATTAGGCCCACCTGGGGATAATCCCATTTCAAGATCCTTAACTTCATCCCATCTTCAAAGTCCCTTTTGTCACAGAATACAACCTACCCACATATGGAGGGGATTAGGGCATCTTAGGGACAAGGGCTATTATCCTACATAACACAGAAATTTTTCAGAGAAAAGGAGATTCTTTCTATGCCAGCACCATGGTCCCTCCCAAAACCAGATGAGACAAATTCCCAGGGTTTCCCCTTTGAAATCAGTGGAAATATCCTGCACACTTTCTAGCTCATAGGATGTTCTTAATTAATTAATAATTGCTGATATGTACTAAAATGAAACTACTACACTAACATTTCTAGCCCTTCAGTTCCTACCCAGCTACCTTCTTTGGCTCATCTCTCTCCACATGGCCTTTTCCTTCCTCCTGGGAAGTCCCTGCCTCTTCATGATTTGCATCTCCAGGTCTTTTCCCCTCAGGCAGGGCTGGATCTGGGCCTGGGTGTCCTGGCAGTACCACTAGTCCCATTCTATTACATATCTGTTTCAGTGCCCCTCACAGCACCAGGCACAGGGTATTGAACAAATGATTGTGGAAACAAACCCTGAGCAAGGTAAAGTCAGCCCTCTGCATCCCCAGGTTCCCTCTCTGTAGATTCAACCAACTGAAGATAGAAAATAATTTTTAAATGCATTTGTACTGAACATGTACAGAATTTTTCTTGTCATTATTCCCTAAGCAATGCAGTCTAGCAACTCTTTATGTAGAATATATATCAGGTATTATAAGTAATCTAGAAATGATTTGACATGTATGTGAGAATATGCCTAGGTTATATGAAAATACTATGTCACTTTATATAAGAGACTTGAGCAGCCATAGATTTTCATATCCCTAGGGGGCCTGGAACCAATCCTCCCTGGATACCAAGGGATGACTGTATTTGGTTCTGTGCTCTGAGCAGTGGACCTCTAAATTCCTGCTTCAAATCTGCTTTGGCCTGTTAAGAGCTGGAAAACCATTTTGCCCTGCCTCCAGAAGAAAACTGTGAGACGGGAATGGGAAGTGGTTCTTCCCATAATTTTGGTGTGGCAGAGCAAATAATGTTTTTATTATGCTCTTTGATGCAAACAGGGAGAGTCAGGCTGAAAATACAATTTCCATGGATATTTAAATGTTAAAATCTTAGCGCTTTGAAGCACTTTATATAATGCCCATATCCTCAAATTGTTCTCGGATCTTTATGTGAATACATGTACATTCTATTCGCAGGCCCTTCACATGCTCTGTTAATAGTTTTTTTGATCCATTGGCTAAAGCAGCTAAACCTGAGCTGTCAGTAGCATCCCCTGAGGTGCTTTTGAAAGATACTGACATCTGGCTTGCCCTCAATTTTTTTTCATGTAATTATTCTGTTAGGGACCCAGGTATCAGAGTATTTAAGATCTCCAAGTGATTCTAACATAAAACTGGGGCAGAAAATCACTATGCTAAAGAAATAAAGTGTGTTTCTTAATGTTAAAGCTTCCACGTGCCTTGCTGGAGTAATGGGGGTGAGGTACGCCCCCACCCCCGTTGACATGCTTCCATTTCTCAGGAGCAAATGACACCCAGAATTTAATCTCTCCGTCGAGGTCTAACCTGCACAGTCCTTTTCACTCCTTGTCCAAATTCTTTATCCCCTCTTCTCCCAGCAGTTGTTCCTGCCCCCACCCTACATCTTTCTCTTTGATTCCTTGGTGAACCAGGACTAATGCTCCATTTAATGACCCTCTTCTCCTCGCAGCAACCTCCACAAATCCCTATTTGTCATTCTCTTGACTCTGCGGCTTTCTTTCCTCCTCCTGTCCTATGTCCTCATCCCTCGCAGTCCTTTACTATTTCTAAACACAGATAATAAGTGGACTCAGAGTGGGAAAGGGATTCAGATGATGCACTATCACTGCCATAACAACGTGCTTCTCAAATCTCCCACAGCAGCATTGTAGACTGAGGGCACCACGTGGTAGTTAGCACTAGGCCACACTTTGCTGGGCTGCTCCCAAGTGTGGCCTGTCCCTGGGAGCCTCGAGCTCCTTAGCAGCCTTGCCAAACTTACCTACAACTTCCTTGCAGTCTGAGATTCTTCATCTATGCTTTATTCCTTCTCTGGCCCCCTCCCAAAGGCCAGACCAACACCTGGCCTTGATAGATCTGCCAGCCATACCCAGCTCCTTATCCATTTCCCCTCCCAGGCATTTTGCTGGTAAATCTCTTACACATCTAGTTCCATCTTGGCATCTGCTTCTTGGGGGACCCAAACACATGTACTACAAGAGAAAGTTGTAAGAATAACCAAATTCTGGGCCAGGCGTGGTGGTGCACGCTTATAATCCCAGTACTTGGGAGGCAGAGACCGGAGGATCCAGGTTTGCGGCCAGCCTCAGCTACTTAGTGAGACCCTCCACAACTTCGTGAGACCCGGTTTCAAAATAAAGTATAAAAAATAGGGCCGGGGTGTAGCTCGGAGGTAAAACGCCGCAGGGTTCAATCCCCGGTACCGCAAAAAAAAAAAAAAAAAAAAGAATAACCAAATTCTACTTTATAAGAAGGCAATTATCCCTAACCATTTATTTAATCATCATAAATTGGTATGTAGACATATGTATACTTGTGTATCCACTCATTTAAAAAAATTAAAATTGCTAACAAAAACATATAAGGAATGAACAATTGGGCAACTGAATAGAAAAAGAAAATGCCCACAACTCATGCAATAAGGCCCAATAGCAGTGATTCTTCACCCTGCCGCACATTGAGGTAACCCCAACAACTTCCAAAAATGCTGATTTCCCCTCCTGAGATTCTGGTATGACTTTTCTGGGGTGAGCCTGGAAATTTACATTTAAAAAGCTCCCAGATGATTCTAGAGTGCTGTAAAGTTTGAGAACTCCACCCTATAGGCAACATAGCAATAGGCCACAATGTACACTACCTACAAGACGTAAGCTGCACAGCTGTTCAGGAGAAATGTGGTTAATCGTAGTCCCCAGGGAAGAAAGAAATTTCTTCAGCAACTCTTCATAAAGGAAACACTGTGGGATGTCAGCAACCACATCCTTAACAACATCCCTGCAGTAAACACAAAAATAAGTTTCATGGACTTGCTTCGTATGACATCCCCCGATGTTGCCAGGTTCTTTCCATGTGCTACCACTTAGCACAAGCAGGTTTCGCTCATGTACAAATTTGGGGAGGAATTTTCCACTTTGGTTAGTGTATCTCTCACTAAGGAGGTTTCACACCCTCTTGGGGTAAAGCCCAGGGTTGGACACCAGGGGTACCAAACAACATCCACTTTTATCTATTTTCTATACTGGGGTTTCCCAAAGATTCTTCTACTAAAGAATGTTTGAAAATCTCTCTAGTCTACAGAAAAAGGGTAACCATCATATTCTCCAACAAGTCTAGGTTGATCCCAATTGAACTCACAACCAACCCTGACCTCAGTGTCTCAGAAATAATTAACTTCACTATGAGATGATCAATACAGATGAGCCTCAAATTGTGACTCACCTAGCCAGGAGTGATGTCCACGCTGAGGTGGATGCCCTCCAGCTAACACCAGGATGTATCAGAACAGAGAAATGAAGCCCTCCCACATGGCCAGAAAGTTCAGTGGCAGATACCCTAACACTGACAGAGTGACCATCTCATAGTTAATTCTTTTCATTTCCTTATAGCCATGGAGAGAAGTTATCTGAAACCTTAAATTTGAGGAAATGAATGAAAATCAACCTTTCTTGGAACATGGTACTAAAACCTATCAGAAAGGCCAACCCATTGAGACTTTGTCTCTGGTCTCTGCTCTGGCCATTGTTCATCTTCAGGAGGTGCACCCTGGGAGCCTCCCCACCTGGGCACAGAGCATACCTCCAGCAGCTTCCCAGGCCTGAGTGGCAGCAGTGCTGCATGCTGCACTCTTCCTGCACTCCTCTTCCCAGCACCCTTGTAACCAACCTGGATGTCAGGGTTTAACTTGTTTAGGAGATGAGTTCTCTCCACTGTCTTTGATTTAACCTCCTTGCTTATTGAGCTATGGTTCACTGCAACTCCAGTGAAACTGATTAGAAAAAAAATGTAATATGTAGTTCTCTTACCTATGAACTAATATATGTTTCGAGGACATTACTTTTTAGCTGATGGAAAGTACATGCTGTTAACATTGTTGAACAACTCTAGTCGTTTCTTTGAATGACTTATAGATGAGCTGCATTGAAAATCAAAGAAACAAATAACAGTAGTGAAATTATAAACTCCAAAGTGAGTCTTTATTCTAATCCAGATGAGTTAACAACACTCTTCAAAGAATTAGAGATTAAGGACATCCAGAAGCAGAGAGATAAAAAGATAAAAAATATATCTCTGATCAATTTGAGTAATCGTTCTTATATCCACCCTCAGCCTCTTCCTGGCTTCAAACAGATGTACACAGAAAACCCTTATGTTACACAAGAGGTGGTTTGTTTTTCGGTACTGGGAATTGAACCCAGAGGCATTCTACCTCCGAGCTACGCCCCCAGCCCTATTTTATTCTTTATTTTGAAACATGGTCTCACTAAGTTGCAGATGACCTCACTAAGTTGCTGAGGCTGGCCACAAACCTGCAATCCTCCTGTCTCAGCCTCCCAAGTACTGGGATTACAAGCATGTGCCACCACGCCTGACTCAGTTTTGTTTTTTAAGTATCATGATTTATAACTTGAAATGCACATTTACCTACTCTACCCCCATTTCATTTTCTCCAGAAAATTAACATTCTCCAAGAATGGTAGAAAAAGAAAGAGCTATCGTTACTCTCCTTGTAAGAAGAAAAGGAGCCCCCTATGCTCAGTAGAATTTCAGGGTGAGCCAAGTATGCCATCCTCACCCCCCTTACTCTAGCTTCTGCTAAAGGATAGGGGTAATAGACATACCAAATTCTTTCTGAAAAGAAAATCTTGATGCTGAAGGTGGAGGAGGAGGAGGAAGAGGAGGGGGGGGGAGGAAGGGGAGGAGGACAAGGAGGAGGAGGCAGCAGCCAGTGAGAGTGTGAGAAAAACAAAGCTACCAAAGTAGGATAAAAATGGAGAATGGGTGGAAGAGCCAGGAATCAACATTTTAGCAACACGTCTGCCATCTTGGTTTTACTCCACATCAGCCTTAGGTACTGACCTGATATTAGTGGAGTATGGATGGGACAAAGGACTTCCTATTCTAGCCAAGCACTGAGATTTTTTCAGAGTATTGATGCTTCCCAGTCGTCTCTCCCACTCGCCACCATTCTGGTCCCCACACTGCTGTCCCAGCTTGGCCACATTAGGGAGGGCCTGGGAAGCAGTCACATGAGACAGGTTCTCCCCAAGGAGTTTGGTGAAGGCTTGTGGCCGGCTTACTGAAATAAAATCTATTTTCTTGTAGAGTTGAAGGCTATTCAATGACATGGGTGGAATTTAATACCTGGCAATTTACTAAACACTTCTCTTCAAAACTACCAAACATTTGTTGAGACAATACGAGGGCAGGTTTCAGATTCTCTTTTCTGTCCCGAGTGAAGGACAGGACTAGGATGCTGAAAATGAAAGGCTCTGTGACTGCAGGCTGGGGGCAAGCGAGTATTATGTCAGCCTGTGGAAATCTCAGTCAATCAGGTTAGGAAATTGGCTTCCTCCCTTCTTCCCGAAGGCCAGGGAAAGTGGAGTAAGGAATGAGAGGTTTCATCAAATTGGACTCCACTTCATTATTCTCACTCTATCACGAATTCACCATTCTCCAGGGTAACCTCACCCCGGGTGATATTTTTTTTAAATGAAGTGCCTTTCTCAGGCTTGTCTAGTCACAATTCACTGGTGACTGAACAGGAAGGCTAAGGGTACAAGAGATTCTGCCACAAAAGCTTTTGAGATAGGCCTGAGCTATTTTTAAATTCATTGAACCCTCTCCATTGTGTGTGTGTGTGTGTGTGTGTGTGTGTGTGCGTGTGAGTAGGTAGTCAGTGGTATTTTAAAGGAAAATCTTTTTTTAAGGTTTTAAGAGCATTTTTGTCTGATTATAAATTTTTGAAAATGTGATTACTACAGAAAATGTACCATGAGAAAATATTCCGAAGAGTACACAATGTTTTCCTGACAAGGAGGTTCAGCATTGCTTTATTATTTTTTTTTAATTTCAAAGCTTTAAACAATATACATGGTCAAAAATAGAGTTTTGATCAATATAACTCTTCTGTGGAGTATTTAAAGATAATTTAAGGATTTTTTGGTAGTATTGGGAGTTGAACCCAGGAGCATTCTACCTCTGAGCTATACCCCAGCCCTATTTTCTATATTTTATTTTGAAACAGGGTCTCACTAAGTTGCTGAGGGTCTCGCTAAGTTGCCGAGGCTGACCTTGAACCTGAACCTGTGATCCTTTTATCTCAGCCTCCCAAGTTCTGGGAACAGGTGTATGCCACCACACCGGCTTATTTAAGGATATTTGACAGTAGTCTCGATACATTAGGAGGGAAAATATAAGGTTAAAAACATAATCTACTTTATAATCTTATTTATTTATTTATTTGGTGTGTGTGTCTGTGTGTGTGTGTGTGTGTGTGTGTGTGTGTGTGTGTGTGTTTACTGGGTATTGAACCCAGGGGTATTCTACCTCTGAGCCAGAGCCCCAACCCTATTTTATTCTTTATTTTGAAACAGGGTCTCACTAAGTTGCAGAGGGCCTCACTAAGTTGCTGAGGCTGGACACAAACCTGCAATCCTCCTGTGTCAGCCTCCCAAGTATTGGGATTAAAAGCATGTGCCACCACGTCCAGGTTCATTTAGTTTTAAGTATGTGTTCAGTAATTTATTTAAGGAAAATAGAAGGGATTATTCCAAAAGTTTAATATGTTATAATCTCTGGATGAGTCTATTCCAAGGGATTTTTATCTTCTTTATATTTTTCTATATTCTACAAAATGTTTGCAATCACTATTTAATGCATTTAGAATCAGGGAGAAAAAATGAATCTTTGTTACTTTCAAACAAGCTAATTACACCAGTGCCTTGAAGGACTCATGGTGTTCTTTCAACCTGTAGCAGGTGGATGGTTATAATGGTCAGGTCAGTCCTTTTGCAGGTCTGGATCCTCCATTCATCAATGAGAGACCCCAGACATGTCCACCCTCATTGTAGCTGAAGTAAGTGAACTTCTACTCAACCTCCTTTCAAACTATTTAGTTTCTCAAACTCCCCTGGATGGGAGACAACTTGTTCCCCTCAAATCTTTTATTCTCCATCTTCCAGGACCAGGCAGGCAGGCAGGAAAAAGATGCACAGGCCACAACCAGCCACTTTATCCAAGGACTGACCTTCTGCCTCTGAAATTCTCTTGAATAGGGCAGGTTCCACACCCACCCGCCATCACTGAAAGGTAACAGACCAACATCAGCACATTCCAGATGAGAGCTCTCAGTCTGGAGACATGATGGGGTCGAAGCTCTGCTTCTCCAGCCTTGCACACATCCACCTTCATTTGCTGAAGGCAACCAGGGCACACTGGAGTAAGACAATGGCATCGTGAATATTTTCTTTGATATTGAGTCCAGATCTCTCTACTTACCATCCCTCCCAAGGCAGCCACAAAGTCAGTGTTCCAGAACTTAAATTTCATCACACATAGTCATCCTCATCAACAAACTCTCATTAGGTACATACTCTGTACCTGGCAAAATCATAGGTGTAAAGAAATGACTATGATTTTACTGTCCGAGGGAATTAGAAATCAAGGGAAGCTTATATAACAATGAGACTACGAGCTTATTGTTGGTAGAATAATATTTCTTGGGGACTTGTGGCTTTTTATTTTAAGCCACTCTGTTCTATAAATCAGCAGAATGGCCAGAATTATCTTAATCAATTTTATTTTGAAAAATTAACATTTAAAAATTATTGTATTCTTCCCAAAATCTCAGTGTTGTCTGAGAGTGGGATTTCATTAATGTAACTATTTACAGGCACAGATAAACCACTGCTTTTTTTCCCTGCAAATATTGAGTTTAATGATATCATTATCTGCACCAGCTTCTAACGCTAGAGAACTCGAGATTGATCCATTTTCCCCAAATATCTGTGTAGTAAGTTTTTATGCAAGTGGAAAACTTAATGCTAACAGAAACAAATTTGACCACACTTTTAAAATTACAGGATAATTGCTAATTATGTGGCCATTCATTCCCAAGCCATAAACTCCAACACAGGAAACTATGAGAAATGTAACCACTGGTAAAATTAAACCTGCAATTATAGCACCCATTTCTAGGATATGTTGATTTTTCTCTATTTTGCAACACGCACACAAATGTATAAATTTTTCAATTTTTCTCATTTATTTCTTACATGTTGATTTTATAAATCCACAGTTTGTCATATTGTGGTGGTTTTAATAAATTTAAGACAGTTTTTGAGCCTCCATATAGTCTTCCTTATTGGTTGATTTTTAAAACTGTCATTTACTATAAGGATGATGATATACTCAGTGTATTAGTACAACCTACCCTTGAAAACACTAATCAGAAAAGAGAAAGAAGCATGTAGCAAACCCATGATTTATCCTAATCCAACATCCTTTTAACCAATAATTATCTTTGCCATCTGACCTTTGGATCAATCTCTGTATTTACAGTGAATTCTCATCACACTCCATATCTTTGCTAATATACACCATCTACTTCCAGAACTTTCTCTAGGTACCATTTATTTCCCTCATCCACTGCCCTCAAGCCTTTCCAAGCCTTTCCTTTGTGGCAGTGTATCCAAAGTTTCATTATACCCTAACCTAAAACCATTCAAACAGCTTCCAAATTTTCCTTTTTGGTTGAAGCCTCATCAGAATCCTCCTTCTACTACCATTAGTTGTGTAATTGCTCTTTGATTTTTTTTCCTTTTCCATAGCCTTAGTAAACTATTACTTTAATACATTTCACCCATTTCTCCATATACGTTATATACCTCTCTGAATCAGCATTTTTAGACTTAAAGTATCAGTTCCATTGACAGGACTCTGCCTAATTCAAATGATACAACGGAACATCTGTTTTTACACAATCTACACATGGAGTGTAAGTGGGAATGAAGGCAACCTCATGAAAAACAGGTACTGAGCACTTAGTGTTTTGCATGCAACTATCTAGATTCAAACCCAGAGAGCCTAAATGTGTGTGGTACTGGGGATGGAATCCAGGGGCATTCTACCTCTGAGCTGCACCCCCAGCCCCATTTTATTCTTTATTTTGAAACAGGGTCTCACTAAGTTGCGGAGGGCCTCACAAGTTGCTGAGGCTGGCCTCGAACCTGTGGTCCTCCTGTCTCAGCCTCCCAAGTACTGGGATTAAAAGCATGCGCCACCACGCCTGGCTTGACTGTATTTCTTCTGCTTCTGTATAGCCCGAGTAATTTCCAGATTTTAGTGAGGAACCATAATTGTTAGGTCCCATGAATATTGCTGCACTTCTAATACGGTACAATAATTACAAAATATAGATAGACCATCTCTTTACAAATATAAATTGTGGTATGTTACAAGTCATATACAGTAAATCTATAATTTAAAAAAATCTCTGATGCCAAAAGAGTGTTGAAATGGAATTCTGACTGTGAAACTTCTTACTATAGAGCTGCATAGATGGTTCTACTGCAGCACATACTAAACAAATACCAAGTCCCATGCGCTGTGTATGCTGTGTGCTGCACACTCCACAGTGAGCAAGAGGTCAGGTGGCCTCTGCTTTCCCAGAACTCGCAGTTTAGCAGTAGAGAAAGGTGAGGAGCAGAGATGGATTCAGAGTCAGTGGGGTCTTCTCGGGGGAAGTCTGCAGCGCTCTCTGAAGGATGGTTAGTGTTAACAGAAAGGGACAGGGAAGGGCATTCTAAGCAAAGGAAGTAGCATGTGCTAAAGGCCCACCTCATGTGAAAGAGGAAGTTCAGTAAAATAGTGCAAAGAAACTTCCCAACCCAGTTCCATGGTAGTGGTTAATGATGTCAGTGGTGATGGTGGTAGTGGTGGTGATGGTGATCACAGCTGTGGTGGAGGAACATATTCTCTTGAAATCATTGCCACTACACTTTCTTTACCAACAGGGAAGCTAATTAACTGAGATTTATTTTTTTTCCCAGCTTCAAGCCCACCCTTTAATGAAAGCATTGTTAAGAAATGCATTTCAGGCAAGAAAAAGGAAAAAGAAGGAGAACTAAAAGTCTAGATCAAAGACATCTGACCTGTCTTTCTCTTATTTATTAATTTAAAAAATACAGTATTACAAGACTAGTGATTGAATCTTTACAAATGGTAATAGATAGGAGATAGATAGATGGATGATAGATAGATAGATGATAGATAGATGTTATTAGATGACCTGTTTCTCCAGAGAAAAACCTAACTAGAAAATTAGATGAGACATTCACCATAGTAACAGAACAAAGAAAACAGCATTTCTTCCAGTTAAAATATGTTTTCCAAACCATACCTCTTTCAGATCCCTTCTGAGTATGACTATTAAGGGAAATATGAGTTTTCTAACAGTTCTGCAGAGTATGGAAATCATGATCCATGCAGTTTCCTTGTTCACCTTCACGTTTTCTAGCCATCTCAAGTAGGCAGATACTTACTTGAAATGCTATAGTGAAGTATGATTTGCATGCACGATTAAGCCCCTATCTCTGGCCATCACCTCTTTTTACAACTGCTGTAAAAGTGACAAGTTTCAAAAGATGAAAGAATATGACAGACACCCAAATTCCCCCACTCAAAAGATTTCCATAAATTTAAACTTTTTCAATGGTTATTTTAAAAATTTCAAAACCTCAGAGTGTGAGTAGACTATTATGCGATGTCCTTCCGACAAAATTCTTTTAGGTTGACAAGCAGGACAGGAATTTGAGTGGTTCAAAAAAAAATTGCCACATTTGCTGATATCATCGTTTTTGCAATTATTATGGGCTGTGAATTTTTGGAGTCATAGTTTCTTTTCCCCCACTTGGTCTTTTTAATGCCTTGCTTGTGTTTTTTTTCCCCAATAATCCTCACCCTTCAATGATTATAATTCTAAATTTCCTAAAAGGTGAGATGTTATAGATAACAACTGAGTTGATGTCTACCTATACCAGTCACATATACTGGAGAGCTAACCTCGCAGTCCTGCAAAAAAATGAAATGCTGGGTTTATTTTGTTTGTTTGGTATTGTATTGTTTTATTTTGATAGGATGACACTCTTCACTCAACTTCAGGGACATAATGAATGCCTTAAAGTGATTCTCTATAAAAATAAAACATTTCACTGAGCTTACATTAATTATATGATGTGTCTTTTTCAGGTGTCTTTTAAAGCACATCATAATTAATGATATGCTTTGTAAAATGGTAGGAAAAAGAAGAAAGAGAGAAGGAAGAGGAAGACAGGTTGGGAAGAAAAGTGAATAGTCAAAGAACTGTCTGTGCTTCTGAGGTGGGATGAATGTAGACAATGATTATCTACATTTGTAGGCTTTTTCAGTTTAGATGATGATGATGATGATGATGATGATGATGATGATTAATACTGGGTATTGAACCCTCTACTACTGAGCTATACCCTAAGCCATTTTTATTTTTTATTTTGAGGCATGTTCTCCCTAAGTTTCCCAGGCTGGCCTTGAACCTGCAGTCTTCTTGCTAAGCCTCCCAAGTCTCTGGAATTACAGGCGTGAGCCACAGTGCCTGGCTAGTTTCATTTTTTTTTAAGCCATGTGCATCATTACTTTGATCAAAAAGGGGCAAGGAAGCTATAGAACCAGCAGGGCAGTGGCACTGTGCATGGTGCACAGAGGGGACAGAACTGCACGAGGTAAGGCTGCAGAGGTTGCATACCAGACATCAGGCTCTGGTAGACCAGGTTAAGGATCTTCATCTTCAGTAGAAAGGCACTGAAGATTTGGGGGGTATGTGTGTGTGTCTTGAAATAATTTTGAAGATGACTCTGGCTGTAATGAATTAACTGGTTTGGAAGGTTACAAGAGGGTATGAAGGGAGACCAGTTACAAGACTATTGTTGTAAGTAAGAGGGGTGATGGTTAATTTTAGGCGTCAACCTGACTGAGTTAAGGGATACACACCTATCTGGTGAAGCATTATTTCCCGTGTGTTTGTGAAGGTGTTTCTGGAGCAGGGTGACATGAATTGGTGGAGTGAGTGGGGAAGATCTTCCCTCCATATGGACAGGCACCATCCAATCTGCTGAGGGTTTAGAACAAAAAGGCAGAGGGAAGGCAAATTCACTCTGTTATCTCCTACAACTGAGGTCCTTGAACAGCAGAACTCCAGGATCTCTGGACGTTGGACCCCAGGACGTTGGCCCAGCAGCCTCCTGGGTTCCGGGGCCTTCAGCCTCAGACTGAGAGTTAGATTATAAGTGACCCTGGTTCTGAATCACTGGGACTTGAACTAAGCCATGTCACCAGGTTCTCTGGATCTCCAACTTTCAGATGGCCTGTTATGGTATTCTTGGCTCCCATAATTGTGAAACCAATTCCCCAAATAAAACTTCTCTTATCTATCTATCATCTATCTATCTATCTATCATCTATCTATCAACTATCTGTCCCCTAATGGTTCTGTTTCTCTAGAGAACCCTAACTAATACAGATAGGAGGTTAAGGTAGCTTGGATAGGTTAGTATAAACAGAGAGGAGTTGATAAATTTTAGTGAAATTTAGAAAGTAAGATTAATAGGTTATAGCAATATGTAACATATGAGAAGCTGGATAAAAATAGAAGATAACTGAACCCACACAATGGAAGAAAATTATTCATAGTTCATTCCAGATAACTGCAACATTGTTATGCAAAAATAACCTCAACTCATTTTCACTGGGGTTGCAATATTAATTACCATGCCCTCCTACTCAAGGATTTGGTGGAAACATTAATACAAGTATGACAAACATCCTTTTTCCAACCAGGTTTAATGTATCACTATAATCTCACTATCATGTACAATTACAATGCCCCAATAAATTTTTTAAAATAGGCTCTGCAGAAAATTATCTGAAAACTATTTTTTCGATTCTCCCAAAGATGAATAGCCAGTACCAATTTAGGTGCATAGACCATGAGGAATTAATTTTCTCTGAATACTTCAGTTGAAAAAAGCTGGTAATATGGATAGTTCCTGACCTGATTCTACCCATATTTTCTTCTCTTAATGCCTAATTCTATTATTCTTCTATGGTTCCATATTTCATCTGTTGTTGGGTCTTATTGGTATGACCCATATCAGTGTGTGCATTGACTGTATATACTTATACATTTGTAATTACTCGAAATTCCCTAAGACAACATTTTAATCAATTGTATTGCTCGGATGGTGAGATCATTATTAGAGCATTTCCCCAAATAGTTCCAGGGCTTCTTCCAATTGCACAGGAAACTTATACTTCCCTCATCTCTTGAAGTTATGTATGGCCATGTAACTTCTTTTGGTGATTAAAGTGTCGGTTAAAGTAATGGGTGCCATTTCCAAGCAGAATCTTTACGAGCTAGTGTGTACTTCAGTATATTTCCCTTTTCCTGCCTCCAGGAATATGGAGCCGTATGCTGGGGTGAAGCCTGTGTCACAGAGCAACTACAATGAGCAGAGGTCTCTTACCATCCCACATTGAACATGTACCATGGGATGAGGGGAAAAAAGGTGTTCAGCCACTGAGAGCTTTGTATCATTTGTTACTATAGCATGACTTGACCTAGCTTACCTGACACATATATTTCTTCCAAAATGCTCTGAAAAATTCCTTCCCCTAATTGCATATATGCCAAAAGTGATTTGTTGCTGTAAGTTTTAGTAATCTTGCTTTGTGACTCCTTCCCGTATGAATACTTTATGTTCTTTAGGTCAGCTGACTCTGCCTTTTACCCTCAATGCCATGAGTTTTTGGTGGGTTTTGATTTTTGTTTGTTTGTTTTTGTTTTGTTTTTTGGTACTGGGGATTGAACCTAGGGGCATTCTATCTCTGAGCTACAGCATAGTCCTTTTTATTTTTTGAAACTGGTCTATGTTGCTGAGGCTGACCTCGAACCTGTAATCCTCCTGTCTCAGCCTCCCAAGGACTGGGATTACAGGAGTGTGCCACCACACCTGGCTCCATGAGTTTTTCTAAGCTGTACCAATACCAAAGGAAGGGCAGTGGAAATGGTGAGCCCATGAAGGAATAAGGAGATTCATTGTCTGTAAAGAGTTTTAAAGCTGGAATAAAACCAACTAAAAGTGAGTGTACTTTCTATTATCACCATACGACTGCAGTGCAACACAGGTTACAAGTGCCTATTGCATGGTATGCTGGAGACTTCCCCCAGTAGTGAACACCCAACCAGCTGGGACCCACGAATTCATTCACTCATTTATTCAGCCTCTCCCAGGTACAAGACATGGTGCTATGAACTGCAGGATCAGTGCTGACACTGTCCCTAACCTCATGGGGCTTATACTTGCGGTGCAGGGAGAGACATGTTACAAGGGTACAAGTTTCCATGAAGTGTATTTTCCCTCCTTGAGAAGGTGACCCCTGTGCGAGACGTAAAGCAATCATTGACACAAAAGCCTTGAAACACTGTGCCTGAACATTGTGAATGAAAAGGAGAGTAGAGACCAGGCAAGATGCAGAATCTTGCAGCTCATCCATTGTAAGGAGTGAGGATTTTAATCTGGATGCAAAAGAGAAGCACCAGGTGGCATGATATGACTTGTTCTTCAGAAAGACCCCTGTCGGCTCTGTGCAGAGAGGCAAGAAGGGGAACAGGAAACCAGTTAGGGATTCGTCCAGACAAGGAATAATCATACCTTGGATGAGAGTTTTATCTGTGGATGTGATGAAAGCAGTCAAATTCAGGAAATGTTTTGGGGGTAGAGAAGATAAAACTTGTGGATGGATTGCACATTGGCTATAAGTGAAAGAGATAACCTCTGATTAAAATTATGGATCAAGTGGATGGTAAACATTAGTTGCTAAGAAATTTTCATCTTAGTTTATGCTCCATTCAACTAGAATAAAAGAAAGCTAATCCCCCTTCTTTTTGCCCTGCACTGGCAAAAAGAAAAAGGGAAGAAAGAGAAACTAAAGAAATGTGATGAAAGAAATATTTGTCAATTAATCAACATTATCCATTATTCAGGCTACTAGACAATATCATAGATCAAATCATCTGGGAAATATCATCCCATAGTGTCCGGAACTGAAATCAGACAAGTGATTTGATTGGCCCATGGTGATGTCATAATTCTATTTCAGAGTAGAACCGAAGTCTCGGTGTTTGTGCCCAGAGCCTGAGGTCTGGCCGCCCACAGGTCCCTGAGCCCTCAGCCAGAGCCATGCTGTGCTGAGACCATTCTGTGAGCTGATAAAAAGCTGTCTAATGTCTGGACCTTAGGTTAGAGGGTTGTGTAATGCAGTCCATAATGGCAGTGGCAGTAAGATTAGAAACCAGAAAACATATATCAGTGTGGTCTGACCCCTTTTTGAGTTCACATCAAAATCCCATTTGCTTTCCAGAAAGCAGTGGTGCAAACCGTTGTTCCTGTTCATGGGCTCTTTGGGACAGTTCTTCTAGGACACAGTTCTCCCTTGCACTAGAAACTATTTTAAAAGTAAACAATACAAGATACCACTATTCAAAGAAAATCTTACTCTAACATCCTTCTCAGAAATACTTTAGGGTTGCACACACACAAAAAAAGGCAGGCCTCATTACAAAGATGTTTATTCATAGGTCTACAAAGAAGGGAGGACACCATGGGTGGTCTGGCCACACCCAGGAGGCCAAGTTAAATTGTCACTTCAAAAGGGCAGTAAGGATTCCCCAACGGATTTCAGCTATGAAAATGGCATGTTCCCTATTGCCAGCTTATAAGAAAACCCTCATGTGTCTAATACTATGCAAAGATATGAGGCTTTCAAAGGGCATGGTATTTATTCAAATTATCAGTATGATCAGCAATTCAACAAATTTGCAACCTCAATTTTCCTTTTTTGTGCATGTTTCTAACACTGGGCTTGGAACTGAAGCGTGGCGGGGCCATAGGTGATCCCTTTGGCTTTGGCCAATTCCCCCCCCCCCCCGGGTGTGTCAAAGGAGTCTCTACTGCTCAGTTCATAGTTTGTCACCGTAATAGGATAATGAAAAATCACAGATTGTGGAATCATCAATGCAAGGTAAGACCACAAAATCACATCAATGCAAGCCACAGCGGTGGAATGCGCATGCGTGGACGGACACACATGTACGTATAACAGTGTGAGACTACAGCAGACCAATAACACAGTGGGCAGTATAACACAGTGGTTAAGGGTTTGGACTCTGGAGCTGAGTTCAAGTCTCATTTCTCTCACTTACTAGCTGTATCTGTGAAACCTTGGCAAGTCTGTTGAATGGGGTGACAATAGCAGACCATATTTCATGGGATTGTTGAAATAATCAAGTGAATTAGTGCACATGAGTGACACAAGAAAGCATCTTCAAATAGCAGAGACTATATAAGCACTTGCTATTACTATGATTACATTGCACTCCTTTGTCTAAGGCCATATCATTATCTTGAGAAGGATATAAGAGCTAACGTACATTGAGCCTCTACCATATACCAGTCACTGTGCTAGAGAACATATATTCACTCTAAGTCTGAATCATTTCCTCAACCGTGGCGGCCCATGAACCAAGGGGGAGAAGTACTGTATGATCCAGGTACTGGTCATGGTCTGGCCTTAGCTTCAGCCTACATCCAAAACCTGACTCTACCACTAACTTGCTCTATGACTTTGAACAAGCTATTCTGGTCCTCTGAGACTTCATTTCCCTATCTATAAAATATATATAACACCTAATTTTCATAGTACCTGTGAAGAGCTAGTGAGTTTATATATATAGATTAAAGTGGTTGGCACAATGTAAGTTCTCAAAAGTAATATTGTTCCTATAACTACTTGTTAGCTTTTCCTTCCTGGGGAACTGGTGGCCTTCTTTGGAAGAACTCAAGACCAATAGCCAGTTTCTTATTTAAATATAATTTATGGCCGGGCGTGGTGGTGCATGCTTGTAATCCCAGTACTTGGGAGGCTGAGACCTGAGGATCCGGGTTCGCGGCCAGCCTCAGCTCCTTAGTGAGGCCCTCCGCAACTTTGTGAGACCCGGTTTCAAAATAAAGGATAAAAAATAGGGCTGGGGGTGTAGCTCGGAGGTAGAACATCCCCGGTACCGCAAAAAAAAATATATATATATATATAATTTATGGTCATACTTTTGTGGAAAAAACATTTTATGACATTGTATGTATAGCAGAAAAAATAAATGATGTAAATACCTAGAAAAGGTATTAAATTTCTAATAGTAATGTGCTTTTATACTTAGCATATATTCACTACTCAGCCTGATATATTTGATCATTCAGAATTTCCTTTAATTACCCCCCACTCATTTTTTTAAAACCAAAGAATAAAGGTTAATTGGGTCAGAGAGAAAGATGGGATGATGATCAACTATTCTGAGATGACAGGGATTGATGGCTTTCCCAGTAACCTATAGAGGTACATCCTGAATAAGCATTTTGGGCTGGGATGCAGCTCAGTGGTAAAGCACTTGCCTTGCAGGCACAACACCCTGGTTTTGATCCCCAGTACCAGAAAAGACAAAAAAGGAGACCCCCCAGAAAAGTCAAGCTGAATAAAGCATTCCAAAATTAACCTATGGCTTTCACAAACAAATCCTAAGGCTTTAAGGGGCATGCATTTTACAGTTCTAAAGATGGGGGGCAGGAGCAGTGGCTGGGAAATGGCTACCCCTCTAAAGAGCTAGGCTATAAGATTTGATTATGTTTCATATCGCTGCCCTTCCTTCAGTTCCAAGGCAGTGATGGGGATGTACCATTACACAATGTATAATATTAAGGATCCCAGAACACAAACATGCTTCTATTTTCTGAAGCCTACCTCTGGACCAGGGAGTGTCGACCAAGGCATCCATGTTCAGCTGATATGATTATACCCACTTGTGTTGGATCAAGTAGCAGAAGAGGCCAGAGTCCAAGCATGCTGATATTAGCTAGGGCTTGGTAGAATTACCATCAGGATAGCCAGGTCCTTGACAGGGCAAGTGGACATTGGGAGGCAGAAGGAAAAAACCAGCAAAGACACGCATTGGCCTGGAGAGGGAAAAGCTCAGCACCGGAAGAGGATACTTGCTCAGTCTTTTAAGTGCAATACACCCTCTGCTGTCCTAGCAGGATTGCCAAATATGAAAACCAGGAGCCAAGTCGATCAGGAATGTATTCACTCTTCAAGTATTTAAGAAGTACCTCCTATATGAAGAAAATATGTCAAATTTCCATGACCCAATGGTGCTTACATTCTAGCATAGGGAGATAGATAATAAATAAGTAAGTAAATTAATTAATTAATTAATTAGCATAGGGTAAGATGGAAATTGCTAAGTGAAACAAAAAGTCAGGCATGGCAAGGGGGATTCAGAATGTAGCAGCAGGGCTATAGTTTAAATGCAGTGTCAGAAGTAGGTCTCATTGAGAAGATGATTTTTGAGCACAGACTTTAAGGGGTGGGGAATAAGCTCCGAGGCCACCTGAGTCAAGCATGTGCAGGTGACCAGAAGTGTC
>PVJS01006896.1:43061-58184 GCA_004027185.1 Glis glis
GGGGGGGGGGGGGGGGGGGGGGGGGGGGGGGGGGGGGCTTCGGGAGATGGGGGTTGGCCGGGCCATGGAAAGCTGTGAGAGTTTAATTTTTACAGATTAATGTGGAGACATACAGGGTTTGGGGCAGAAGAGCAACATGATCTGACTACGGTTTAAGAAGATTAAGAGGCTGTTCCAGTGGTCCAGCTCAAATAGAACGAAGTTCAGACCAGAGTGGTACAGCAGCAGAGGTGGAGAGGAGGGCACAAATTCTTTATAATTTTTGAATCAGTATTTGTTGGTAGAGTTAATGCTGGATGTGACAGAGAAGAGAACGGCTCCAAGGTTTTGGGCCTGGAGAACTGGAAAGCTGAAGTTATCACCAACTTAGATTTGGAAGGAGCAGGTTTGGGGGAAAGAGCAGATGTTCATTTTGGATGTGATTGGTTTGAGATGTCTGTGAGACCTGCAAGAGCAAGTGTAGACAGTCATGGATGCAGAGCCTGGAGTTTGGGGAGCAAGGTCTCCCCTGGAGATACAGGGCAAAGGCTTTGTGGCAGATCTTCAGGGCAGAGATCTGGCAGAGAAGAAAGTCAAGCCGGCTCTTCACTATAGAAGGTGGTGAAGAAGAGAAGAAAGCAACAAAAGAGGTGGAGAAGGACTGACCAGAGAGGCGATTCCCTTTCAAATGCGGAAGGAAATACTTTCTGCCTAGCGGGGAGGAGGCTATTTGCCACACTGTTTCTACAGTTTGAAATGTGTGATTTGGGCGATGTGATGCGATCTTTGTGTATGGCTCCTGGTGGTTCGTGCACTCTCCAGGGTTGGGGAGAGCAGCCTGGAGCATGTTTCTGTGTGAGTGTGTTCAGCATGTTTGGATTGTGTGGCTGAGTGGACCCACACGCCCCAAGAGATATATAGAACCTAGTGATCAGGGAAGCCCTCCAAAGAAGGGTGCTGGGGACATTTCCCTCCACTTGACAAAGAGAGGAACTCTTATTTCTCATTTTGTCAGTTGAGAGCATTTTTTAAAATAATTCCTAACCACGTACTAATATGAGCCCTGTTATGTGTAAATGTCTACAAAAGCCTTTTTCTCTGAATTTAGTGAACCCATCTCTTTTCTTTGGAAAAGGAGATTTTCCAAGGTGCTTACTATTAGGATTTTATTCTTTTTTAAAAATATTCCTCTTCATTAAATTGTGTCCTTTATTATCATTGTTCTAAATGATGTATTACTTCTTGTTACTTATCTATGCAATTGAGGGTAATGTCCCATCCAGTCAGAAAAATTTGTTTACCAAACTGACTCAGCCTCAGCATGAGAGAGTGAGATATTGTCTTTCATGTTTTTTTCTGGGGTTTAATGATGTAAAAGAATATAAATTCATATGCATCTTTTCCTGCAAATTTAACAATCATCATATAGCAACTAAGACAGACCAGAGTTAACTTAAAAGCTTGACAAATATTAACTCATATTGTTCTCACAACAACCCTGTAAGGTAGGTACTATTATCTTAACATCCCCTTTCATACATGAAGAAAATTAGTTACAGAGAGCTTAAGTTACTTGCTGAGGACACACAGCTTGTTAGTGAAAGAGCCAGGATTTGAACCTAGGCAGCTGAGCTCCAGAGTCCCTGGGCTTAATCTCTGTGCTATGCTATGCTATGTTCCTCTCCTGGTAGTTTCCACCAGGTAAGCTGCTTCCCTTATCTTTGGTAAGATCAGAACTTCATATATGACACTTTCAGATCACCCTTTAGGTTCACAAAACAGCATCTGAAAAATGGTGATGTGGCATCCAGTGAGGCCATTAACCGTAATACAATGAAATGAAGCGGCACACAGTCCTGCTTGGTCGGCCTTCCCTGGGTGAAGGGAGCCACTGTTTGTGGGCCTTCATGGTAGTATAATTATAGCATTCGATGTTTTAAATGCAGTCAGTGTAAAAGTGACTATTTTAATACACTAAGAAATACAACTATATGAAGATAAAAAATGTTTAACCTATTTCTTCTCAATTTGATTTTTAATATTTTTATTGGTACATCATAATTATACATCTTAGTGAGGTTCAAAGTCCTACAAACAAACATGCACACAGGTTTTGGTGTGACTGCCTTCAGTTTCCACCCTGCTACCCACACCTCCCTACACTTAACAGCGAGATTGGTCGTGATACCTTCATACATGGCCACGGCATAATTTGAACTGTTTCTTTCATCCGTTCAATTTTATTTTTTAAGAGAAAGGCTCATTGCAAGAAACTGTGTTTGGACATATTAGAAAATCAGTGTGGATCAGACGGTTCACTCATTCTCATTTTCTATCGTCTGGAAAGAGCATGTGTTCTTTTAACACTCTTTCCAGGGCAACAGCCTCAGCAGCAAGCTTCCAGCTTCTGTCGATATTTGGTGCTGCCCCTTGTGAAGTCAGCATCACAAGCTCTCTCTCTCAGCTGGACCTGCTCCTCAGTGCTCAATTTCTCTGAAGAACTCTTTTCTCACATCAAAGTGTGAGCTGTTTGTTTTGTTGATGTAGAAATTGCTGTGGTAGGCTGGACCTGAGATTCTGCATTTTTAACATGCTTACAGGTGATGCTGTGGCTGCTGGTCTGCCCAGCAAAATTCAGGAGGAGGAGTCTACAGCTGTGGTTCTCAGCCTGTTCTCATACAAACACTTGGAATCCTTTAAAAAATACTATCCCTAGGTTCTGTCTTCAGAGGTTTGAGTAATTTGGTAACATTGGCAGCAGGATTTTTCAAAGCTCCTCAGGTAAATCTACTATTCAACCATGATTAAGACCCAGCACTTTATAATAGTGGTCCTAGAATGTGTGGCCCTGGACTGCTAGTCTCAGAATCTCCTGGGAACCAGTTAGAAATGCAAATTCTCAGGCCTCGTGTTATTAGATTTCTGTTACTATAACAAAATACCTCAATCAACTTAAAAAGAGAGAGTTTATTATATGGCTTATAATTTTGGAGGCTTCAGCCCATGACCAATTTGGTCTTCCTGTTGCTTTGAGCCTGTGGCAAAGCAGAACATCATGGTGGGAAGCATGTGGTAGAACAAACTTCTCACTTCATGGGTGGGACATGAAAAAGAAAGCAAGAGGAAGTGGCTGGCATCACACTCACTCACTCTCCCCTTTAAGGACACACCCCCAGTGACCTAAAGTCTCCCATTAGGCTCTACCTCTTAAAGGTTCCATCACCTCCCCAGAGTGACTCGGGGGAACAAGCCTTTAACACATGGGCCTTTGGAGAACATTCTAGATCTCAACTATAGCAGGCCCCACCCAGACCTCAGAGAGGGGGCCCAGCATCCCATGTTAACCAGCCTCCATGTGATTCTGACACACACTTAAGTTTGAGAGCCACTGGTTTAAAGATTCTTAGACTATATTTTCCATTTCTCTCCCTTTCTGCTCAATTTATCTGTTTTCACTTTTGTTGCCTGTGTATTTGATGTCATACCCAAGAATTCATTATGAAATCTAATGAAACTTCTCCCTCTCTGTTTTCTTCTAAAGAATTTTTAAATTTTAGATCTTACATTTAGGTCTTTGATCCATTTTGAATTAATTTTGGTAAGGAGTAAAAAATTAAGATTCACTTTCCTTTTCTTTCTTTCCCTCTTTCTTTCTTGGCATGTGGATTTGTTGAAACGACTATCCTTTCCTCTATGGAATGGCCTTGGTAGCCTTATTAAAAAGCATTTGACCATATATTCATTTCAGGGCTTTCTATTCTATTACACTTGTTCTATATGTCTGTCTTTATGCCAGTATCATACCGTTTTGATTATGGTAGCTTTGTAGTAAGATTTGAAATCAAGAAGTATGAGGCCCCCAGTTTTGTACTTTTTTTTCCCAAGATTGTTTTATCTATTTGGCATTATGCTATAATGCTAGGAAATATTTCAGACCAATAGTCACATTATCCTCATCTTAAAAGTCTCCAATGTCTTTCCATGATATGTGCAATCCAAACTCTTACCAAGAAGACCCATGATCCTCTACATAATCTGTGGGTTTCCTGCCTCTCACCCACACTTCTCAGCATCCTCTGCCTCATCCACAGTGCTCTGGCCCCCACGGGCCTCCTTTCTGCTTCCCAGGCCAATCCCTCTGCCCCACATAGTTTTGTTTACAGACACATCCATCCATTCATTCACATATGTTTATTGAGGTCCTAATATGTGTTGGGTCCTGTCATAGGTGCTATGGATACAAGCATCGACAGGCACTCATGACTGACACCCTCTCAGCTCCGAGCTGAGCGGCCTTCCTCCTCACCGATCTAAGTTGGTTCTCCCTCTCCTCCCACCCCTATTCCCCAACCTATGCTCCTCCTTTACTGCCTTCAAAGATTTACATTAATTCTTCGTTTTATTTTCCTGTAAATTGTCTATCTCCCCCACCAGACTTTAAGCTCCCAAAAGTCAAAAGACTCTTGGAGGGGGGCCTCCATACACTTTGCTGAAAGAATAGAATGAGTTTGTTGATCATTCTCTGAGAGGAGAGCAGAGCTGAGTTGTAAAGGGTCCCATGTAGACGACAGAGTAGCCAGTCACCTTTCTGAACCCCAGATGCCACCATGAGTTGAGATGTCATCAAATCACCATTTTGAGGGCTACGTTAAACTTGCACTAAACATGATAATATTATCAAAACTGTATTTTTTCCTGTTTGGGGAGGATTTCTAAAGACCCAGATTTTTTTTTTCCTTACCTTGATCTGATCCTTCCCAATGGCAATCAGGAGAACAAGAGCCTGGTGTCTTGGAAAAGAGAAGAAACAGTCTCCCCTGAAGAGCTAGGCTGTGTATTTTTTCTTATGGGTAGTACTGACAGATTCAAAGTCATTGACTTAAAATAGGGAGTTCTTAGATTCCATTACTTTTCTGGACAATAATGCTTTAAAATGTGAGTGAATCCAAGTTTGACCAAAAAAGAGAGGGAATGCTTCCCAAATAACCTAATTTTTGATGGACATTTGTTCAAATGCTGCCACTGATGTTATAACTTGCCAAATTACAAATCTGCCTCTGCCACATTCATTTTACCTATCTGAGTAATCTGAAATTTTGAGCAAAATTAGCTTTTTTTTAACCACTTCTTCCTTTTAGTTTACAATCTCAAATTATTTGCTCATAGGAGATTAGTGTAATAAGGACACATATTTGCAAGTTCATTTCATAGTCAACCACAAAGTAAACAGAGTTGTCCATATCATAAACCCAAAATACTATAACTTTACACCCTAAAACATTCCAAAAACTACATTTTATACCCTTACTGAATGTATGACCTTAAATTATCTCTTTTTAAATGAAATAACCATGCCAGCGTTGGTTGTGTAATAAAAATCATGTGAATTCTACCATCATATTTTATTTTCATCCAGATAACTTCAATATCCTGCAACACGGTCGAGCCAAACTGTTTGTTTAGTGCATTCTGCTGGCCTGTTACTCACAAAAGATTCAGACACTCCAGCGATTATCTTGTGGGAACTCACTCATTGCTTTTGGAAACAGGCCACAAAAGAAGTAATGATAACCACAGTGATCGAAAAAAAAAAAACAGAGCTAAACCAGAAACAAAATATTACAAAAACACATCATATCTTCATCTGAAAAAGCAGAGGTGGTATTCTGGCTTTTTTCACTTTATCATTCTTATCATTTCCCTTGACATTCTGCCCCTATCTACCATCAATAAATCTTCATCTAAGACAGATAGCCTAAATATTCCCCAAGGATCTTATGGAATGACTGAGAATCACTGCCATTACATGAGAAATTTTATTTCAAAAATAAATACTTCCATTATGCTTCCTCACGGGATACATAGGTCAGGATACATTACAGAATTTTGCTTCACAGAACATACTTTCCTCTTTTTCACAATTATTTCTCTTCAGGAAACATATTAGAGTTCCTGCCAGAATGTTCATTGCAAGATCTTTAGTAAAAGAAAATGAAAAGCAACTCAGATGCCCAATACCGGGGGATTGGTTAAATAAAACATAGTGCACGCATTTCAGTGGAATACGATACACGCACAAAATGTGGAAATACGTTCATATCATGTTGTCCAGTGAACATATTACCTATTATGTTCTCTTATATATGTTACATTATAATATGTGTATAAAAGAAATAACACTATATGTATAATATATGAAATTAAGTATTAAAATGTATAAAACATTTATAGTACATGAAATACATTATAACATTTGTATAACACATTCATTTTTTTTTGTAGTGGGGATTGAACCCAGGGGAATTCTACTTCTGAGCTACACCTCCAGCCCTTTTTGGTGTTTGTTTGTTTGTTTGTTTGTACTGGGGGTTGAACCCATGGGCTGTCTACCTTCAGGCTATACCCCCAGCCCGATTTTATTTCTTATTTGGAAACTGAGCCTTGCTAGGTTGATGAGAGTCTCACTACTTGCTTAGGCTGTGTGTCCTCAAACCTGGGATCCTCCTGTCTCAGCCTCCCAAGTACTGGGATTACAGGTGTGTGACACCAGGCCCGGCTCCTTTTTGTTATGAAACAGGGTCTTGCTAGGTTGTTGAGTCTTACTAAATTACTGAGATCCTGCAATCCTCCTGTCTCAGCCTCCCAAATTCTGGGATTACAGGCATGCATCACCATGCCTGGCACACATTATTTCTTTATAAATGTGTTTCCTGGCCCCAGAGTACATCATGCCCACTTATTAAACATTCTTTTGGTATACTGCATTTCCCCTTAATAGCACTAACCACAGCTGTAAATAAGTGTTTAATTGCTTTGTAGTTGTTTGAGTCTGTCCTCACATCTGAATATAATCCCTTTGAGGTGTATGTCCATCTTATACTCTCCTATATTTAACTGCATCTAGTTTGGGGCAAGCAGCTTGAAATCTATTTGTTCAATGAAAGAACAAAATAATTACTAAATTAATATGCATAGAAAAAAGTTGGGAAATATATAAAATGTTAACAATGGTTTTTCTGTGGACAGGGATTACAATTGATTTTTCTCCATTTTGGTTTTCTGTTTCTTCTTATTTTTCTACAATGGTTATGTTTTTTTTCATATTAAAAACAAATTAATAGAATAAAAACTAGAAGTTGCATTAGTCAGCTTTGCCACAATAACACTACAATCAACTCCATTACATCAAAGCCTTACAACAATAGGCTTGCATTTCTCTCTGAGAGTCTGTTCCAGACGGAAGGTCAAGTTCGGGTCTTCTCCACAGGTCTCCCACAAGGAGCCAGGCAGAAGGATTCGTTCTGTATTATACTGTTCTCATGGCAGAGGCAGAGGTAGAAGAGAGGGATCAGCAGGAATATGCAGTGTCTTTGAAAACCTCGGCTTGGATGGGCACTCTGTTCTTTACCCACCCTTCATTGTTCACAACAAATCACATGGCCAAACCAAAAGACAATAGAGCAAGGACGTATGTTCCACCACCTGTGAGGCATGGTAAGTCACCTGACAATGGGAAAAAATAGATTATTTCAGAGAGGAAGCACAGACCCGTGTACACCGACCCAATCTATCTCAATACCTAAAATTTCCTAATAACTACGGTCAGTTTTATATTAGTAGTCTAAGTTGAAAGGTTGGAATCTCAAACATCAAGTTCTAAAAACGAGAGCTGAATCCCTGAACCAAAGAACAGCCTAAGGGTTACCAGATCTGTCATCTGAATGAGAGAAACCCTAAGAGTTACCAGATCTATCATCTGAAAGAGAGAAAAAGGCAGTTCCTCCCAACAGAAATGGCACCATTATTTTCTCTGAAATTACATGCATCATATATCGTTACTAAAACTGGTGAGTTTGAAAACCCACCTATAATTTTAGGGCAATAACAATACTAAAACTGATTTAATCGTTTTAAATAGCATGTGCTCATTGCAGAAAATTCATAAATACAGAAGCATACAAAGAAGAAAACAACTGTCACCTATGCCCTGCCCCCGTCACTTAGATGTTCCCACTGCTGACATCCTAGTCCACACCAGCCACCGGCCAGTCTTCCCAGCAGTCAGCCTTCATCCCATGGCACACCATCACCCCTGACCTTTGTGAGTGTCTCAGAGCTGACTGCAGTCCTCTCCACCCACTGACTGGATTTCCCATTCCCTCTCACTCCCTCCTGAGGCTGTCAGCAGCTTGTCTCGACCCCACCCCCACCCCATCTTGGCTCGGCATGGAAGACGTGGAGAGGCTGGAAATTAGTCTGGAGGGTGGAGAGCAGGCGACCAGGTTCCACCTCAGAGAAACTTCCCCTTCCCTGCCTGTCCAGGACATTCAGGAGTGCATAGTCTCTGCCCAACCAAGCCTCTCTGCCACCCGGTCTCCACACGCACACACATGCCCAACATACTCCCCACTAGGCCATATCCCAGATGTGGCTCATAGCCAGCAACCAAAAATAGATGGAAACTCCTGGAATTAGGGGTGGAGAGAAGCAAGAGCAAAAAAGAGAGAGGATAAGGAAGGTAATTGTCTCTATCAAAAACACGTTTGTTTTAAGACCTAAGGTAGAAGAACATCATTAGAGTTAGTGGTAAATGATCATAAAACGTTGATAAAATGAAATATCATATGGGAAAATCAGAAACACCCTAAGTATGCTTAATTTCTATTAACTAATATAACATAACCATACACAGGTTCATATATATGAATCCATTATAATTCATGTTCAGTTTCCCCCTCTCCCTTGGGATCCATGTCAGTCCATCACTGAACCCTGTCAGCCATGTTTCCAAAATTTACCTTGAATGTGGCACTTCATCTCCACTGCCCGCAGCCATCTTCACAATGTACTGGTCTCCCTGCCTCTGCTCCTGCCTCTTTACAATCAGTCCTCCCGTGGCTGCTCAGTGGTCTTCTTAGAACATAAGACCATGTCATGTTCATTTCCTGGTCAAAGCTCCTCACTGCCCAAATGCTGGTCTTGTTCAAGGAGATGTTCTGCTGCCAGTCTTCAGCCCCGCCCCCACTCCTGCCCTCGCCCCACGCCAGCCCCGGGCCTTCTCCATGTCCTCCCCAGAGTCAGCCTCTTCCCCTCTTTCCTTCCACGAGCTCACCTCTCTTCTTGGAGGTGCCCGCCCAACCTTTGTCACTATCCCATTCTCATTCTTTGGGCCTCTGCTCAAACACCACAGAGAATGAATGCAGAATTGTACAAGTATTAAAAAGTGCATCAAAATGTAAACAGTTCCTTATGAAGAGAGAGATTCTAGATGGTTTTCTTTCGTGTGTGTGTGTGTGTGTGTGTGTGTGTATGTGTGTGTGTTACTGGGAATTGAACCCAGGGAAATTCTACCTCTGAGCTATACCCCAGCCTTAGTTAGTTAGTTAGTTAGTTAGTTAGTTAGTTAGTTTGGAAACAGAGTCTTACTAGGTTGCTGAGAATCTCACTACATTGCTGAGCTGGCCTCAAATCTACAATCCTCCTGTCTCAGCCTCCCAAGTATTGGGATTACAGGCATGTGCCACCATGCCTGGCTTCACTTTCTTTTTTAAACTGACATATTTTCTCGATTTACTACAATAACCCTACATTACTTTTGTCATCAGAAAAACTCTTTTAATCATTCTCGCAGTTACAATCGTGGCTCCCAGCAATTCCGTGGGTTGAGGCCGTGCAGGCACAAGGCTTGGCCCCCGCTGCACTTCCTGTTCCCACCCCCTAGCTTCCTCCAGGAGCCCCGTCTCCTCTCCCTGTCTTCAGCTGCTCTTCTACTGTCTTTTGTGCCCCAAACACACTCTCCCCTTTGTTCAGAACACGTTCTCCCTGCTCCTGCTCCAGGCCCTGGTGTGGCTTAATGAAATACCAGCTGGTCTTTCTAGACTCAGCTCAAAACATCACCCCTAGATGAAGCTTCAGGTCCCAACAGAAGGAGTGTCTGTGGCTGCCATATTCCCATGACTCCAGGTTCTGATCTGGGTAGGAACTTAGCTCCTTGATTCTGGACTTATCTCTGGACAATGACTCTGTCCAATGGGATCGGAGTCAACACCTGTGAGTGCCCAGCAGAGGGAAAATGCTCAACTGATGTTTGTTAAATGAATACATGAACTGTTTTCTACAGGTGAGGAAATCAAGGTAAAAAGAGATTAACAAACTCGACAGAGTTGCACACCCATTCACTTATGTCCTCTTAATTTGAGAAATAATTCCATACAAAATAAAGCTGTTGAAATAGGAATAGGAAAGAATTAAGAATAAATGGAAAGCATAAGAAGGACTCAGATTACCAACGGTGAGCAGGGGCCCGCGGCGGAGCTTTCACGTGGCAAACTTAGTACTTTTCCATGATGCCATGCTCTTACCAAAAGTGGGTCTATGCAATCTGTGCCAGCTCGTAGAGGTTTAGTTCTTATTTATTGTTTAGGTGACTTCGAACTTCAGGGTTGGACTAGAATACAGTGGGGCAGTATGTTTTCCCACTAATATTTTGCTGCAAACAGGGCCGTGGAACCTGTGGCTTTCATCCAGCGAGCCCCCTCAGTCACCATGGTTGCACAATAAGGCAAATGCAACGTGTAAACAAAATGCCTTAAAGCACAGAACATAGATTTAGAACTTACAGCCACACCAAGCAGGAAGCTGCTTCAGCTCGGCTGTCCCTCTGACTGTTCTGAGCACGCAGACCAACGCGTTTCTCCAGTGGCCACTTGGCTCCCAGAAAGCAGCTCGCCGACACAACTTGGCAGTACTCCCTGGGGCTGTGCTCATTCCTGGTGGCATGGGGCAGGGTGCCAGGCATCACCCTCTGCATGCAAGACAGCAGGGCAAGGTGCCCAAGGCTGAGAAACAAAAACATCTGCCCGAGTCACCGAGTTGCTGGTCGCCTGAGTTCACCCGCAGAGAACGCCGGGAGGGTGACTGCCAGGCTGTTTCCAGGATGTTTCTGCCCCGTCCCTGGAAGGGACACTGCAAGCTCCAGAACCCAAGCCCAAGGGTCAGCCAACACGGAAACGAATCCAAACGCCTCCCCATCGCCATCGGCAAGTGGACGAGGGCCGGGGACAGAAGCCGGCCCTCTTCTGACTCACTCTAAGATACCAAACACCAGGATTGAGCCACTTCTGGGTGGCAACCAAGCAACTGGGGGGTTTACAAATAAAACATCTGTCAGAATCTGTTTTGTAAACTTTGCCTTTTTGATAGGACACTGTAGCAGCTTAACGAAATTTTTTTCCACAGAAAATACTGGTTCTGGAGGTGACGTTTTTCCTAGTTTGTTTTATTTTGTTGTCTTTTATGGTCTTAGAACAATTCAGGAACATGAGAGTCTGTACAGGTGATCCCCTCTAGCCCCTTGAGCCAGGGAGTGGCTGCTGGCTTTCTGCCAGGTGTGGTTGCTTGCTCCTTTGTAGCGGAGCCATTGAGATACGCCAAAAGGAGTTGGGCAGAGCACGTGTCAGATAAGGCAAAGGAGCCCACTCACCTTACTGGAAGGAATTTAAAGTTTGGAGTCAATTTCTTCACAAGGAGCCCCCCAAAGGCATTTCTAATCACTGTTCCATTTGATGTGCTGTTTTATTTTTTTTAATCATAACTTACACCTATTTCACATGACCCCCATGACTCTATTATGACCTGTGTAAATGATTGGGGTTATTTGAAGAGTAAAAGCAAAGACGGGCCTATTTCCAAAACATCCTATTTGCTATTCAGCCAGTGAATAAATATGTCCTGGCTTTTCCTGGGTGGTGTAGCTCCCATTGGAAGATCTAAATTTGTTCATTTATTCAATCAAAGTGCTTAAATGCCCACTATACACTGGGCACTGTGCCAGACACTAGAGCTATATAATGCTGAATATGAACAAGGGACAGTGCCTCCCTCAGGAAATTTAGAAATTTAGTGGGAGATTCTTCATTCAATCGATCAGAGAGTTTTCAATAGGGGGCACGTGTAGAAAATCTGATTTGGTGAAGTCTGGAGTGGGTAGAACAGACCCCAGGACCACTCTGGCTTTCGGGCAACCCCAGTGCCTGCCTCAAAAAACTTAGGGAAAACACTGGTCTGAATAACATGTGTCTGGAATAGTTTTTGTATTTTTAATCACTCATCTTAAGTTAGGTTATCAATTCTTGAAGATTAAAATGGTTAGACATCACAACACAATAGCAGGTATTTAGTTATTGGGTAATTAAAAGTTGTCAAACTCCCCAAAGGAAGAGCACCATATGCAAATAGCACCCCGGAAATTAGCAGTCATATCTAGATCCTAGGCCAGAGGCAGGTTGGAGCTTGTAAATCTGGGTGCAGCAAATATTACACTAGATCTGTGCTGTGTAACTGTGATGGTAACCCCACATGGGATTTCATTTTGGTAACGTAACATATATTTTAACTGTTCCCTAGCTCGGTATCCTCAATATGATCTCTATATTATGCCACATGGCAAATCTTTTTTCCCTTATTCCTTCATCCATATAAATCAGAACACCTATTTCCCCAATGGATATTTGGCTGAATGATTTGGCTTCCCATCACAAAATGGTAGAAGTATCTTGAAAATTTGCATGTAGTCTATGGAGACATTTCACTCCTCTGTACTGAGTTTCACAGGAAGCAAGCTGTTGGGTTAAGAAAACATATAGCCAAACATACAATGACATCAAGCTTCCTTCCCTGACGCCAGCGGGTGTTTGATGTGGTGACATTCTGAAGCCATGTGATACCAGTTTCAGTTGCATGATTCACATTGTTCATCTCTGGAAATGCTGAACATAAATGAATGACCCCAAATTCTACCCAGCTGTACAAAAAGACTATTTGTAAATAGTCTCGTCCCTCTTAGTAGTCTTCTGACTTGAAGAAACACCACGGTTACTCAGCAACTCAGGCAGTTAGTTCAATAGTTCATTAAGCAAGTACTGTCACAATTTCAAATGACTTTGCCTCCGCTCTCTCTTGCTACTAATGAACCTAACCCACATATATTCGAAAGTACCATTATCCATGAATATCTGCTTGACAGAAGTGAACAAAGCAATAGCTTTGAGGTTTGGAACCAAGCTCAATTCACGTTAGCACCTCATCAGCAAAGAGTAGAACTCTCTGGAGTCCATTATGACTTTCACATACAAAATCTTACACACTCTTTGATGATGCAACAACAGAATATTTGAAAAGATGGACCAGCCCCATCCAAAATTATTTGTTGTCTTTCAGAATAAAATATGAGAAATACTACTACAGTTCCAATGCTAATGAGATTTCCAAAGACCTATTTTCAGAAAAATCACATGTGATCACATCTGGCTTGCAAATCACTTTCTGATATCAATTCATGAAATCTAAGTAGTTCTGATGATATCTGTTTCAATTTTTAATTTCAATACAATTGAAAAATTAATGGGCATGGACCTTGCAACAAGTAAGAATGTTCAACGGCTCCTTTGATAGGGATAATGGCAGAGGTCAAAAGTTATAGCAATTCTGAAGGTCAGCTGTGGCTCGATTCTTTTATAGTTACAATACAGAACAAACAAATCAGCAAATAATTCACCAAAATTACTTCTTTGTTACATTTTTCCACATATCTATCATCCTCAACTAAGTCTTTTTTTTTTTTTTTTGCGGTACCGGGGATTGAACGCGGGGGCGTTCTACCTCCGCGCTACACCCCCGGCCCTATTTTTTATACTTTTATTTTGAAACCGGGTCTCACGAAGTTGCGGAGGGCCTCACTAGGTACAGAGAGAGAGAGAGAGAGAGCTGAGGCTGGCTGTGAACCCGGATCCTCCGGTCTCTGCCTCCCAAAGTACTAGGATTACAAGCGTGCGCCACCACGCCCGGCTTCTCAACTAAGTCATTTTGATCCTTAATTTTCCCTACTTTGAGATGTCTCTAATGGGCAAGCATTATGTAAAGTGTCCATTGTAAGCTGGGCATGGTGGTGCATGCTTGTAATCCCAGTACTTAGGAGGCTGAGACCAGAGGATTGCAGGTTCATGGACAGTCTCAGCTACTTAGTGAGGCCCTCCACAACTTAGTGAGAACCTGTTTCAAAATAAAGAATAAAAAATAGGGCTGGGGGTGTAGCTCGGAGGTAGAACGCCCCTGGGTTCAATCCCTGGTACCGCAAAAAAAAAAAAATAGGGCTGGGGGTGTAGCTTGGAGGTAGAATGCCTCTGGGTTCAATCCCCATTAGTGCAAAAAATAAATAGACAACTGAAAAATAAAGTGTCCATGATAAGCATTCAGGGAATTCCAGAGGTGATCACACCTGCATATCTAAATAGCCACCTCACATCGACTGTTTCCTCTGTGTCAGACACTGTGTTTAGTGCTTTATGGACTGTATCATTTCATCTCATACCAGCCCTATTAATTTGTACTTTGTACAATTGTATTATACCTTATGCTAAGTTATTATTCCACTATTATTCTCATTTCTCAAGTGACGTGACTGAGTCATGAAGATTTAATAAGCTCTCCACAGTGAGACAACAAGTTAATAGTAGAGTTGGGGTTTAGATCCAGTTTGAAGTGACTGTGAGATGCCCAAACCTTCAACCTCTACCCCAGGAACCCTCAAGAGCAATTTCATCGCCCTTGGATTTAGTTTTTGTTTTGTTTTTGTCTTCTTCTCCAGTGCAAAGAACACCATGTTATTCTGTCTAATTTGTTTCACATTGGCCCAGTAATTGGGATGGGATAGAAAAGAGGCTAATTGCTCATTTGACAAATGAAATTTTTTTAATCAGGAGAAATTGAGTTGGTGCTGCTGCCATGGCAAATGACTAGAGTTTCCTGACAGTTAAGAAGTTGTTGAGGTGAGAGAGAGAGGTCCCCACTGGCTAACAGGCTTGCTTACAATGGACCAAGAATCATTAAAGTCACAAATTTGTTGCTATATCCTACTCACAGAGAATATTTTCAATATGTTAATTTGTGTGTGTGTGTGTGTGTGTGTGTGTATGTGTGTGTGTGTGTGTGTTACTGGGGATTGAACTCAGGGGCATTCTACTTCTGAGCTATACTCCCAGCCTATTTTTTTTATTTTGAAACAGAATCTCACTAAGTTGTGTAGGGCCTTGCTAAGTTGTTGAGGCTGGCCTCAAACCTGCGATCCTCCTGTCTCAGCCTCCCAAG